>SOPF01027322.1:0-76999 GCA_012979155.1 Hypericum perforatum | reverse complement strand
TTTTTGTAATTTTCTCGATTAAAGTATTATGTTATTTTTGTAATATTTTTTTATGGGTGTTCCATAAAATTCAAATGTTATACTTATTACATAATAAAATTTGATACCAAACAAGATAATTCTACCTTGAACATTGCCACTTTCAATTTTGGATAGTGACAACAAGAGAGCACAACATACCTCAGCCATTATAGGAGCTACTTCTTTCTCCATATACTCTCGCACTCTGTTCCTGACACTCCGCTCCTCGGGACTCAACAGCTCCTCGAAATGATAAAAATCCGAAACTGCAGTTATCAAAAGCAGAATTAAGAAAAGAGAAAATTGTTCTTAACAGCCTCGTTTCAAGATCCTGGCTCGATCCTAATATAAAAAGCTTCAGACAAAAAAGCGCATACGAGCGATATTCGGGAAATAGTTCGAAGAGTTACCAAAGGAAGGAAAAGAAGAAGCCGAAGTGGCTTGGGGATACGCAACGGCGACGTCCAGAGCAGGCATGTTGACGTAGGAGCTCCTGTGGCTCTCTTCAACTTCCTCTGTTTCAATTAACGAGAACAAATCAAAATATCAAATAATATAATATCTCTCAAATGACAAATACACGATCGCCGTTAAACAGTTAGCTAAACCTCCCAAAAAATTAAAAATATTCGATGGCGGAAAAGGCGATGAAGAAATAGGTTACGTAAGTTGAACGGAGCTTATTGATAACAAAAAAAATATAACAGTTGTGTCACGTATTCTAAGTCAATAGCTGAATCCAACTATTTTAATTTATCTTGATTGTTATACCATGGATGGGTTGGAATAATTTTGATTTCGATATTATAAAATTTCAAATCCCATTAAATATTTACCATTTTCATGAACTAGAGTAAATTATTAATTATTTTGTCAAAGTGTTTGTTTCTTGATATATAATATACACTGTTGAATGCGGTTGACTGAATAGATTTGTGCCACGTGGGCGTGACCGGGACTTGTCAGGTGGCTCCGGCTCACCTATTGTTCGGTTTATATCCTGATTGGGGTAGTACCGATGAGCATTTAATAGATCTGGGCCTCCATTGACGGCAGTAGTAAAGCCATATGGCCGGCCGAGATACAAAGCTTCCTTTAAAAAAAAATACAGAAGTTGCCAAACACTCTCAGCTTTAGCTCAAATGCAAATCGCAATTGCTTTTCCCGTTCATTTGGAGATGAGAGGAGGAACATTTCTTTTATACAGTAGATGTTTTTTTTATTGGTAAAAATATTTGATTAACTCAAAGTAATAGAAGATAAATAAATGTTAGGGAAAATTATCTTCAGGTCCCTGATCTTTATCGAAATTTCCTATTGGGTCCCTCCTGTTACATAAATGATTAATCCGTCCCTGTTTTATTCAAAAATATTTGTCTCGGGTGTCCACCGACCAAATCAGACTTTTTTTTTTAATTTTTTGTCATGTAAAACTACTATTTTATCCTTCACAAAATGACAAAAATATGATAAAATTTGTCGTTTTGTGAAGGATAAAATAGTCATTTCACATGACAAAAAATTAAAAAAGTCCGATTTGGTCGATGGAGACCCGAGACAAACATTTTTGAATAAAATAGGGACTTAATACTCATTTATGACAAAAGAAAGAGATAATAGGAGAATAATGTAAAGACCAGGGACCTGAGGATAATTTGCCCTAAATGTTATTATCTATGAAAAGTTATGTTAAACGTGTACTAGTGTTATTATATACCGAAATTCTCCTATGAAGTTAAATGATATTTTGTTATCTAGATAACATGCTTTACTAGAAAGTTAAGATATTTGACCCAAATTATCTAAGTCTGTATGTTACTCTCTTTTATTACTTTGGGTCAATCAATTTTTTTGAAAATCAAAACAAGATTGACAAAATATACAGAGTAAAAAGAAAAAAAATAAAGATATTCACAAAAATTTTATAATTCTAAAAATTTTCTTGAGTGAGTATAAAAAATGATTTGACGTACTTAATAACTATAAAACCACCAAAAAATGTTCAGTGATCACGAGTTAAAATTTGTATTAAAAAATAATAATAGATGTGTCTTTTATCCTAGAATAATCTTAGAACTCCTACACGATCCCTATTAGGATTCTGTGGATATCAACGCTCACCAGTTATAGGTGTCATCTAAATATAGTCGATGGTGTATAATGATGATTGATCATTAGCCAGCTTAAACAACTTACGATGTATCGACGATTCCATTAGTAATAACCCCTTGACTCGAAACATCTTTTGTCCAATTTGGTCTCTATAGGGACCACCATAGGACCGCAGAAATGGCAACCAAGTCATCTCATGTGACACGGGTTCAGAACCGAAGGGAATGTACAATTTCGGACATCTTGGAAATTTCAACCATTCCTCTGCACTTTGTATATGCGTAGATTTAATAGAGTTTTTAGCTATGTCGAGAGGCCAATTTATACCTAAAAGAGAAGGTCACAGGTTGAACTAAATGTGATTAATTCACTCCCATGACATTGAACTAAGACATAAATATATCGAATTATTTCAACCACCACCTGAAAGGAAGAACCAGACCAACCTCAAGGAGCAGGTGATCTCTCAATAGCCTTGAAGCAGTCTTGCATTACCAAAGTCTTTTACGAACAAGCTCCCTCAATTCGATTTCACTCGGGAACAATCTAAAAGGTTCCCGATTGAGTCCCTACTCCAGACCAGTTGTGAACGAATGTGCAATTAATAAAGAGATGACTGCGTGTCTCAAAACCCTCGTTACATAGGACACAAATTGCCTGAGCAGTGGTTATAATGCCGCCCAATCTTGCTAGGTTATTCTATCTTATTCAAATGTTAGAAAGTTGATATGTCACGTTCAAAATATTGACTTAGTCTTCGTGGAAACGTTTGTCTAGTCTCTTTAATTATGTTGTTCCATCCATCTCTTGACTTGGACAGGAATGGAGCTACTTGCGGGGAGGTCTAACGACGCTTGATCGCGACTACGGATGGATTAACAACATCCATCACGACATAGGAACTCATGTGATTCACCACCTCTTCCCTCAGATTCCACACTATCACTTGGTTGAAGCGGTGTACGTGCATTCTCTCCTGCAATAGAACAGATTCCGAGCTGATAAATGCACAAATCACTTTCGTTTCATGGTCTTAGCCTGGGTTCTGTCCAACTCTCTCATCTCGGACTAGGGCAGCTAAGCCGGTACTCGGAAAATACTATCGCGAGCCGAAGAAGTCGGGGCCTCTACCGATCCACCTAGTCGAGGATCTAGTTAGAAGCTTGAAGGAGGACCACTACGTTAGTTACTCCGGAGATGTTGTTTACTACCAGACTGACCGTGAATAGTGATCTTGGCGCGCAATTATCGGAGTAATTAACCAACCTTGTCGCTCCTTCGCAGCTTCCACCATTAATTCGACCTGGAGATTCCATTGATCGGGTATTAGGATGTATATTGTTCATTCTTGAAGCGGAAATCATTTTTTTCCTTTTGTAAGTCACATCCATGAATAAGAAGGAAAGGCAGCTTATCTGGACGGATATCTCATATCTGTATTGCCGCAATTCATCAATAGTTTCTTTAATTTGGCGCCGGCGATTTTTTATAAGTAGACTGTAGATATTTGAAAGTGTTTCTCAATGGTTAAAGTTGGAGATTTTATAGTAGGCTCCCAGATTTGTTCTTTTGTCCAGATTTGTTCTTTTGTGCTCCTCCTGTCTCCTTATGTTTTGGCTTGAAGGTTCTCCCTTCCTGTTTTGATGTTGGTGCTCTCTGTAGTTGGTTTATTTGGTGGCCGGTTTTTGGTTCCTTAATATATTCAGTTATCAAAAAAAAAAAATTATATGTTTCCTTTATGGTGTTATTATTATATGTTTTTTATATTTAATTTAGATAATTTAACCTAATTTTGGACTTTATTTTTTTTTTCAAACAAAATTCTTTTTCGTAAACAATGAAATTTGAAATACTTGATTTTTTTCAAAGAGATAAGATATATTATGGTCTTATATTCGTACTCACCAAAGGTGATCATTATATGTGACTTTTTTCAACAACTGTACCTTGATTATCGAATGGTCGGCGTGCAAATTCAAATTTATATGGTATTCAAGTTTATTATATTGACCAACGCGCAGTTGGACGAACGAAGGTTCAATCCCCCGCAACGGCGTTGGGAGAGGTTTAAAACCTTAATCCCGGTACCCACCTCGAATATGAATAGTCAGCCAGTGAGCCGGATACCTGGGCATAGATAAAAAAAAAGTTTATTATATTGATTAATTAATATCTAATTGGGATTCAATATTTTATTTTACGCTATGGCTTTCTCATGATGCATTGATGCACTCACAGTCCCAGTATTTTAACACACGAATGGGCCTTAATCAAGCGTTAATAATAATGGGCCCAAGTCCAGCCAAAATTAATCACCGGATGGATCAGTCGGTGGGTCGAGAAATTTGTGGTTTCCATTTCATATGGTTCTCATATGTATATATTCAAATTGCAGTAAGAAGATGTCACCAAGACAGTGGTCCAAAAAGTTGAGCCTAGTGTGAAATCGGTAGTGTGGACAATGAAAGAGTCAACAATTACGATTCAAACATATAGCCTCTATGGTCCATTCCCACTTGAAATTTCAACCATTTTGTGTACCTTCCCTATTTTAATCAAACAACAAACACTAATGCTCCTTGGCAATAATTTGACGATTTGCAGTGTTGGTTAATAAGTTACCAATAGGGCGATCACTATGTTATTGTGATCAAAACTACGTAGCATATGAATTTAGACAATTTATTTAGGAATTACGTAATATTAGATATTTTACGTATCATTAAAATGATACTCTTCGTTGATATTAAAATTTTTTCATAATAAATTTTTAACGTTTTAAAATTTTAGAACTCTAACAATTTTGATTAAGTATATGGTGAAGTTAGGCAAATTTATTGTAAATTTGATTATCATTACCAACAAAGATCATTAATTGTACTATATATATTTCATTATGATACCGTGTATCCCTTAATAGCTAATCCTGCAATCGATGCAGAGGGCAGCAACCTGTGAACTGTGTATCAGCATTATCACGCAAATTTGCATATAATAGATAGCAGAAACTAATAATCGATGCACTAATACATTATCCTTATATAGGGTCCATGAAACATTAATAAAAATAGCATATTGTCATAATCATAAATAAGCATTTCCCTCCCTCCTGAGTGTGAACTCTACAACCAACACAGAAAAAAAAAATGCATAATTTCAATAATCATTAATCAATCTACTGACCTTCCACTGCCCCCAACACGAAATTGGAAAACAAAATCAAAAATAGCATTTAAACCAGATTCCGCTTCTGCGCCTCCTCAATCCCAACCCCTCCATTCCTTCCATTTAATCATATTATTCTCCTAAATGATATTGTATTCCCACATACTAAGTAGTTTGACCAAATCAAAATTATTAAGCAATCAGATTTTGTGAGTTCTGACATTTCATAAGAAAACAATTTTAATATCGACATTTCATATTTTCTACTATATAGTTTCTTCGCAGGGAATACAGACAGATTATCGGACAAATCCCTTTAAAAGTTTAGGATCTGATATCGATAATTTTTCGTGCGGAAAACTCCGGTTGGTGTCAATGAATTTAGCTTACTTCTCGGACCAATTTTGATATTCCCTCTTCTAGATTTAGCTTCCTCTGCTTGTTATATGTTGCTGCAGCCATAATGATTTTCGACTGTCTTGGTGTGTTTTGCAACAAATGTTCAGATTCTAAGGATGGAAAAAATGTACATACCTTTCGGGTCAGATCCTATTCTTATTTTGTGAGTCGAGATACGTTGACTTTAACTGAATTTAGGGTAGGATATGAGTATAGATCCATATTTTAAAATAAGTTTAAGTTAGGATAAATTTTTACTACCCTTACTCTTTTACCTTAATTTAGATTATATCCTAAGTAAATCATAATTAAACCTTGATTATATCCTAATTTGGTTTTTTATTATTATTTTTTATTTATAATTATAATATATTTCTTAAATATTCTAGAATATGTTATATGAAATTGACTTTTTAATTTTTTTATTGATATGCTATATATTTCATGATAAATATTCATATATTTATTATGATTTAATTAAATTATATATATATAATTAAATTTTTATATTAAAAATTTCTTACATGGTTACACCTTACCTACCTATTACATCCGGAAAAGATGGATTCATCATGGGCCCATTAGTGGAACGTGGAAAACCTAAATCTTTATATAAATATATAAATAGCTACGGTATCTAAAAATATAAATCAGAATAAGTAAGTAAAACCTTTCTTTTAAACCCTAACCAACAAATCTCTTCGACTGTTGGTGGCGAACGATCTTCAATGGACAACAAGTCAGAGTTCACCTTCTCTATGTTCTCCTTCCATACATCCATCCATCCATCCATCCATACATACATACATACAAACATACATACATACATACATACATACATACATGTAGATACATATATATACATACATACATACATACACATATATATACATACATACATACACATATACATATATACATATACATATATAGAGAGAGAGAGACACACACATATACACTCTCACACACACATTCACTGTTGTTCGTGTCGCATGAATATGTATGCTTGGTGACATCTATGTTATGTTGTTATGTTGCTTGAATGCGAAACTATTGCTCATAAGACTGTTTGAAGATTGCCCGAAGATCAAACCTTGTCTTGTTGGATGCGTCACTACGATGTTTGTTTCAATTTCATCTGCACGCTCGAATGAAATTCACCATGATTAGGTAAACCACTAGACCGGCTCTGTTGACTAGGGATCTGTAGAAATTTTTACGTGGTAACACCTAATCCATCGGCCATCTTCATCCCTTTTTATTTTTTATTTTATTTTCCTCTCTCGACAGTTTTGGTATTTGTTTTTTGGGTAAATTACATCTGGTCTCCTCTAGTTTAAACAAATAGACGATTTCTCCCATGTAGTTCGCAAACTGATTAAAAACCTCTCTTAGTTTGGCAAAATTATACAATTTCCCCCCTTATGCCGGAACCGGAGGATTTCTCCGGCACGAGAAATGTCAAATTACCCCTCTACTAACAAACAAAAAATACTCTTCTTCTTTCTCCTTCCTCCTTCCTCCCCTCCTTCTCTTTTCTCCTCCATCTTCCTACCTCCTTCCTCCCCATCGATGATCGGCCACCAGGCCAGCGTTGGGCTCGACGAGATATTTCTAATGGTAGGTCGCACGACGTCCAACTCCTATCTGTTTGCCGCCGATGGCCCTTTTAATTTCGAAGGGCAAAATCTTCTTTCTTCGATCTACGCCACATACGGCAGAGCCGGGATGATCAAACACCAGATCCAGACTGGGCTCGGCCAGACACACCCAACGGCACCAACCTCGACCTCCTAGGTGCCCTTCTCCATCGTCCCCGGAAATTGGCCTTTCACGGCCTTCTCCTCTTTTTCGGTTGCCCACAACGGCACCGACTCCGGGGACCTCCAGATCGGCCAACCACTTACTGAGGTGCTTCAACCCATACTCGGCTCGACCCCACAGCACCATCTCCTGGTGTTCCATGAAGCTCCCGTCATTTTGCCTTTCGGAGCCGTTCTCCAGATCCCGAGCGCGTACGGCGGTACCGGGAGGAGGAAGAAGAAGAAGAAAGAGAATAGTAAATTTTTGTTTGTTAGTGGAGGGGTATTTTTGACATTTTCCATGCTCTCTCGTCAGAGAAATGCTCCAGTTCTGGCATGAGGGGGGAAATTGTATAATTTCGCCAAACTAAGAGGGGTTTTTAATCAGTTTGCGAACTACAGGGGGAAATCATCTATTTGTTTAAACTAAAAGGGGCCAGATGTAATTTACCCTTGTTTTTTTTTTCAATAAATTAAATTGTTCTTTAATATTCGTATTTACATATTAAATATATTTAATCAAAATAGATAATCAATAATTTAGTGTAGTTAAATGATAAAATTATCTCTCTTAAGCCCCTCTCTCAAGTTTATTTTCCACATCGACCATTTCGAAAATTATAAAAAAAAATTAAATATGGACAGTTTTTGGTTGGACCAGAAATTTTCCGGTTGGACCAAAACCTAGACATACTTATATTCACATACTTATATTCAGATACCAGTATCCATTCTGAAACGGAGTCCAAAAATTGAAAACAATGATACTAACGAACCAAACTTCACCCCGCTTCATGCTATCCCCACTTTACCCCACCAACCGTCCCACCTCTTCGTACATATGCCCACCAGTGCTCCTTCTTATTTATCCTCTTCGTGCTTGACAAACTCGATCTTGGACAGCGGTGCTCTAGCTCGACAGCATCAACGACAGACAGACTCAGGGCGGGCTCGGTGGACCTTGGCTTGCTCTCCGTGCTCAGCGATCCCGTACCAAGTTTTTTTTGGGATAATCTGACCTCGTACTAAAAAAAATCCCGAATTAAAATTTTGAAATAATCTTGAAACTTTTGGAAATACCAACATTTTCAATAAAAAATCCTAATTAATTTTTTTGAATTTAGAATTAGGGTTGAGAAGAGAGGGAAACTCATCGGGGCAGAGCTATGGAGGTAGCTCGAGGTGGGCAGAGATGGCTCGAGGTGGCAACAGGCTGTAACTTTTTATATATATACATGGAAAATTATAATTTAATACTCCATATTTTGGTAAATTCCTTAAAATTCCCGATTACTCTCGATTACCAAAATTCTCGAAATTTGTAAAAAACCCATGCCGAATAAAATTCTGATCTCAAAATCCCGAAAATTAAAAAAAAATTGGGATTCCAGAAATTCTGATTCCATTTGCACACCTCTACCACTTGTCTAAGTGAGCTTTTTTTCAGCTCTGTTTTTCTTAATCCAGCTAACTATATTAAATTAGTATATGGTTTTGAATAAATTTAAAAATGGTAAACTTAATTTCAAACTATCAAAATTGATCATTTGGCAAAAATAGATATATTTATAAATAATTAGAAATTACATAATGAACTATGAAATTAAAAAATTACAGAAAATTATAAATTACATAATTAACTACAACTATCAAATTTTTGCCAATGATAAGATTGAAGTTTATGAATTATACGGGACAATCTCATTTTATGGACAATATCATCACAAACCATTACGGGAGCCATAACGTTAGAGGGGGAACGGACCTACCATTTTGAACTGGAGCCTGTCGATGGCAACGTACAAGTGACGCAGTTACTGGCCGCATGGGATTGAATAAATTATAAATTATTTGCAGAAGAAAAGAGTATTGACTTTTTCGAAATTAATGAAAAGAGGAGACCTGAAGAAATAAGTCGATGATGGAGAGGGCGGACTCTGCTACATCTCGAGGGTATCCATTCTCGCCATTCCCCTTTATCTCTCTCCTACAGTGACTCTTTTCGACTTTTGGGATGACGGAATGTGGAGAAGAGGTGGAGGAGGAAGAAGAGGAAGAGGAAGGAGGAGGATGAAGAGGAAGAGGAAGAAGGAAGGAGGAAGAGGAGAGAGAGTTTTTATCAGACTAGAGGTATATTTGTCCTTTTTCGACGAGAGGGGCCAAATCGTATAAATTCGCCCATACTGAGGAGGGTTTTCAATCGATGTGCAAATGACAGGGAGGTCAGAGTTAAATATGTCAAACTAGAAGGGGTCAGATGTAATTTACCCTATTTTTACTATATAGTATATTCACAGGGGGATACGTACAGATCATCAGATAAGTCCCTTTAAAAGTTTATGATATGATATGGACAATTTTTCGTGCGAAAAACTCCGGTTGGTATCAATGAATTTAGCTTACTTCTCGGACCAATTTCGATGTTCCGTATTCTGGATTTAGTTTCCTCTGCTTGTTATATGTTGGTGCAACCATAATAAGTTTCGACTGTCGTAGTGTGTTTCGCAACAAATGCTTAGATTCTAAGGATGAAAGAAATGTGCGTACATTTGGGGTGAGACCCTATTCTTATTTTGTGAATCGAGATTACCATGTCTTAAACTGAATTTAGGGTATGATATGAGTATAGATCTATATTTGAAAGTAAGTTTAAGGTAGGATAAATTTTTACTAGTCTTATTTTTTTACCTTAATTTAAATTATATCCTAAGTAAATCATAATTAAACCTTGATTAGACCCTAATTTGACTTTTTATTATTATTTTTATTTATAATTATAACATATTTCTTAAATATTCTAGAATATGTTATAGAAATTGACTTTTTAATTTTTTTATTGACATACTATATATTTCATGATAAATCTTCATATATTTAATATGATTTAATTGAATTATATATATAATTAAATTTTTATATTAAAAATGGTCCACTTTACCCATCTCTATCCCTATTACATTCGGAAGAGATGGATTCTTCACGGGCCCATTAGTGGAACGTGGGAAAACCTAAATCTTTATATAAATATCTAAATAACTACGGTATCTAAAAGTATAAATCAGAATAAGTAAGTAAAATCTTTCTTTTAAACCCTAACTATCAAATCTCTTAGACTGTTGGCGGCGAAGGATCTTCAATGGACAACAAGTCAGAGGTCGCCTTCTCAATGTTCTCCTTCCTTCCATACATACGCATATATATATATATATATAGACACACACACACATTCACTGTTGTTCGTGTCGCATGAATATGTATACTTGATGACATCTATATTATGTTGCTTGAATGCGGAACTATGCTCATAAGACTGTTTTAAGATTGCCCGAGGATCAAACCTTGTCCTGTTGGATGCGTCATTACCGATGTTTGTTTCAATTTCATCTGCACGCTCGAATCAAATTCGCCATGATTAGTTAAACCACTAGACTGGCTCTGTTGACTAGGGATATGTAGATTTTAATCTTGTTTGCTAACTCTTCCATTGAAACACTGCTACTGAACGTGGAATAAATTCTCTTTTGTGGACTGTACGTCTTGGATTATTATGTTATGTTTATTTGATCAACTTTGGCTCGGTAAATTGCAGGATTCTAAACTTCTTGGGATTGATAGAATCAGTCAACTACCTGATGTTATCATCGATAAAATCCTCATCAAGTTACCAACTGCAGATGCGGCTCGGACTTCTATCTTGTCAAGGAAATGGAAGAATGGATGGATCAGTATATCTCAACTGAAATTTGATCCTTCATTTGCCGCCAAGTGTTATAGAGTCGATCACAAGAATTTGATCTTGGCTATGTATGCCATTCTGATGATTCACTCGGGACCTATCACCGCATTCAAACTTGATATATTATTTCAGATGGAAATCTCTGAGATTGATAGGGTGTTCCATTTCCTATCTAGAAAGGGTGTTCAAGAATTGGACATTAACATTCCTCGCAGAGGAACAGGTTTTTATGATGTTATATCTGGCTACAAACTTCCTTCACATTTTTATTCATGTCTTCAATTACGGCATTTGAAAATAGATAATTGTACCATCAACCCTCCTTGTAACTTTGGAGGGTTCAGAAACCTCGGTCACCTTGAGTTGTTGTGTTTGGATCTTACTCACAGCGTGCTTGAAAATCTCATCGCCAAGTGTCCGCTACTTGAACAATTGATCATCGAGTTATGCAACTTCAAAGAGTCTTCTGTCATGAAGATCAACGCTTCGAACCTAAAGCGTTGCTACTTGAATGGTGTTAGGTCATGCTTTCGTTTCATATCTGTGCCTCTGCTCAAGTCCCTGACATGGATTGACTTGAGAAGTGTCGACCGGTATGGAAGAAGAAGTCCCGGATATGAAGGAGTAGAGAAGTCGTCTCTGGAAGAATTTTGCAACGCTCTGCCGGCTTTGGAGTCCTTGACAGTGGATTATTACTTCCTACAGGTAAAGTAGCAGCATTGCCCTTACTTTCGGTTTACGTAATCTCGTTCGGTATCAGACGTTAAGCTGAGCATTTTTCTTGTATGTACTTGGTGCAAGACCCTTGTGGTTCTTAATATGTCTAGCACATATGGAAGACGTCTGAAGTGGTTACACAGACTGAAATCTCTTACGGTTTACCATGTTGCTCTCTGGAATATGAACGAAGTCACTTCTTTGCTTGGGTTGATTGGTAGCTCACCTAATCTGAACGTGTTAAACATTGAGGTCAGTTTATATTCTATCCTACAAATCCCGTTCCTCTTGAATTGAGTATGCACTTATCTTTTAATCGATCTTTTTATGCTCTGTACATGTTAATCAATATCAATATATACACACTCTCACACACACACACACTTTTTGTTTGCAGATGGACTTGTTGCCTTATGGGGAGGACAATTCCTTCACTGTTTTGGAATGTAATCACCTCGATGATGATTTTTCGTGCAAGAAACTTGAGGTTGTAACATTGTCAAAAATGGGTGGTCATGACTCAGAAATTGATTTTGTGAAACTTGTCTTGTTAAAATCACCTCAACTCAAGACAATGCATATTCGAGCCATCAAGTATGCGACACCTAGTATACGAGTGAAGATTCAGACAAAGGTGAACCAGTTTCGACGTGCATCCGCTACAGCGGAGGTCGACTTTGGTGGTTGCATGTGGTGAATTATTTATTTCGGTTATGACTTGATTTTCTTTGTTCGTTTAGTGCACTGTTGCTGATTGTTCGGAAGGAAGTTTTTTAAATGCTTTAAATACCCTGTCCTTGGCCAACCAAGATCATATAGCTGGTTTTCGGTTTCATTTACAGCTTCGTGGAGGGGAAGAGGAGGAGGAATTCTCTCTAGATATTTTTTTTTACCTTCTAATATCTGCTAATTTTTTTTTATATTGTGATTTAAAGATACAGAAGAACACCTCCGAGTAATTTTATATTGGGAGCAAAGAACAGATAACACTCTATGCTTCCTAATTCGCTTCTGCCTCGTAAATAGGGGGTGATTGTCATAACTTTTGATCTTGATTTGCTGCATAATGAAACTCCATGATCAAATTCGGTTTTGTTACGCCTTAATGTTTCTCTCATTCAAACATAATGACATATATACAAAACATCATCCAATTATACACATTATTATTGTTCTACACCAATTCATTCGTACAAAACTTTAATATGTGGATCCGGAAATTATGCGGGGTGGGTTTGGATATCACAAAGGCCCAGCGGATTTCACAAGCTTATATCCGGCCCCAATTTGCCAATTTCGTACTTAAGAGTTTTTTTTAAAATAAATGTTAAATGTTTGTTATAATAATTTGAAAGACCTCACTTTTAGATCTTAAATTTTTTTAAAAAATAATATTAAATATCTGTTAAAATAATTTGAAAGATCTCACTTCAAGATCTTGATTTAGTGGGCGTGGTATAAAAACATACTAGGAAACTTAGGCATAATGAAAATAATATATTATGGGAAAGAAATTGAAAATCTCTGCATGATAGAGGGAAAAGAGAGAGAGAGAGAGATATTTCAAAATTTTTATTATTTTTGGAATATTTAGTCGTTTGTAAGTTTTATAGCTTTTTATTTTATAATATTAGTATCTGTCAAAATTAATATGCTCATCATCATAAAATTACCTAATGTCGAGGCGTCTGAACGGGTTCCAAAAAAATGCAGATCTATTGGTACATCCTACAACCAACATAAGGCAATCCCGACGGTTCAACTTATGGTTTTTAATTTTACGAATGACCCTACTTTGAATATGAAGAGATTTGTCGTGGAAGTTTTTTTTTAAAGCAAATTTAGGTAAGGTTGGTATAAACATAAAATTTTAACTAATATTAAACTTTGTCGTGAAGCTTCGTTCAGATGCAAGTCAATGAGACAACACACTTTCGAGTATTGCATTACAGTGTTCAAGTTTTCCGAAGCTACTGGCTGCCTCGTCTCTCTCTCAACCAAAGATGTGGATCACCAACGGACGCGGACAAAGTACGACAAAGAGTCATTTACGCCGCCAAAATCCCCACTTGCCCATCAATTGTGTGTCGGCGGGATGAACTGGAGACCAGACCTCCGGCTGCCACGTGTCTTTCCTTGTG
This sequence comes from Hypericum perforatum, assembly GCA_012979155.1. Taxonomy (NCBI): domain Eukaryota; kingdom Viridiplantae; phylum Streptophyta; class Magnoliopsida; order Malpighiales; family Hypericaceae; genus Hypericum; species Hypericum perforatum. The sequence continues at coordinate 62,906 of SOPF01027322.1, read as the reverse complement.
TCGATCCTCCTTGGCACATGGCCAATCCCAAAAATATCTTTTGCTTATTTAAACTCCATGCAGATGATTTCTCGCTAAGAACCATAAATGTTGAGTAACAACCAAAGGTAGGAAACATCAAGAAATATTACCTCTTATCCAGATTGGTAATTGCAACATCTCTTACGATTATAGAAACGATAAAATAAAAGTTCAATTCATCTAATTATAATAGAATCTCAATATCCAATAATAAACAAATTTTCATATATAACTCAACATCATCCCAAATTCATTAACGTCTCTTTCTTGGTGGAAAATCCATAAAACGTCTCCCGTAAAAGATACGCTACGACGACGTGTTCTAAACCCCATCTATTACTATGCTAGACGGGACGACAACAACAACAAGAGTCAACGCGGTTGACTTCAATGCCTTCCTCGAGGGGTGGCTGGTACGCCAAGAACACTATCTCGACGAGCTCCTCACTGCGGAGCAGAACAGCCACGTGTCCCGCGACGAGGACCTCCGTGAGCTCGTCGCCCGGGTGCTCTCCCACTACCAGCAGTACTACGAGGAGAAGTCACGGATAGCGAGGAGCGACACCTTCCTCGTGTTCTCCCCGCCATGGTTCACCCCCTTGGAGAAGAGCTTCTTCTGGGTGGCCGGGTTCAAGCCCCAGCTGGCCTTCCGTGTACTGACTGACTCGGTTTCCGACCTGATCAGTGACCAGCAGGCGAGGGTGGACCGGTTGAAGGCGGAAACAAGGGTGGACGAGAGGATGGTAGCGGACAAGTTGGCCAAGATACAGGAGAGCGTTGGGGACCCGCCTGTCTCCGAGGCGGCCAAGGCGAGGGGGAAGTGGGTGCTGGATGGAGGGTACGGGGCGGCCACGGTGGGGCTCGAGGAGGAGGGCGCGGTGGTGGAAATGGTGAGGTCGAAGCTGGAGGCTGTCGTGGGGAGCGCGGATTTACTGAGGAGGAACACGGTGGCCAAGGTGGTGGAGATACTGAGCCCGGTTCAGAACGTGAGGCTCTTGACGGCTGTGGGCCAGCTCCAGCTCAGGGTCAGGAGCTTGGGGTTGGAGTTCGACGCTAGGAACGGGGAGATATGCGGGAGCCGCAGCCCGTAGTAAAGGTAGTGGCTCTCTTTATAAATAGATGTCTCAGGTCCGAACCCGGGTCCTAATCTCGGATAGGGAAAGAGGAGAAAGAACACCGAAAGTGTTTTGTTTTTGTTTTTTTTTTTTTGTATAAATACGGGTCAAAGAATTTTATCACAATCTGAATGGATGCCTGAAAACCAGGAACCACAATTATTCGTGTTCACAATGGAAAACGTTATTCTACAGCTGTGTTTCCAACTCCTGCAGACGATGCGACTCGGGTAGAAAGTTCACATTCGGCTACGTTGACGCGATGCAGGAGCTTTAAAACTGGCGATGCCGGTAATCTCTCTGCCTGTTACCAAGCTGTTAATGTCGTAGGTTCCCTCGTACGTGTAAATAGGCTCCAAATCACAGAACGCCTGCGAGGACGAGCACAAACGGTAAAGAACCTTTTCAAATTCCTCTTGAGCTAGAGGACATAAACTAGGAATATGAATAGTGTTGTGAGTTAGCTGGTGTAAAGACCTTGGCAACTAGAAAATCTGCCAATATCCCGTTGCCACCGAGCAGTTCCCGCCCTAGAGCAGCCGTCTCTCTTGCCCTCAAAGTAATCCAAGACTGGAAACGGAAAGTTGTCATCGCCAATCCAAGAAGATAACTAGCGAAGTGTAAAGTGAGTCAATACCTTTCCCAAGCTGGCTTGACCAGGAGTCATTTTACCAGAATCATACAACTTGCAAAGGCGCCAACCGATAAGGACCATCGCTTGGACATTACCAAGCATGTGGACCAGCTTCTGTTGGTTTACCTGGAAGGCAGCCAAAGGTGCTCCAAACTGTTTCCTCTCCAAGAGATATCTATAAACACGTTTTCAGAGATAATTTGAAAAGTTGAAATTGAAGTACCTTTCAATTATAAAAGGGTAATTTGATAGTTGAAAATGGAACAAACTAAGGCTCCCAATTGTAATACCTGTGGCACATATCATATATCCCCATTGAAATCCCAATGGGTTGCCATGCCACCATAACACGAGAAACAGCAAGCACCTGTATTTTTTACAACGTGTTCAGATATGTTTTTGGTATATACCACCTGGTACGCGGCCCACTAAGCCAACTAATCCAGCTTCGAGCTGAATATAAACTTTGAAAGGAGGCAAAGTTATCCTAGCCAGTATAACACTGCTACGTTCCTAAGAACTCGAACACAAGACCTAACAAGTCTTTTACTAAATGATTTAAGTGCTTGTTGGTAGGTGGTTAGATATGTGAACAACAATCTTGTGACAATATCACATGGTGCCAAAACGTACCTTGCTCGTATCTTGGAAGGAATTGACGCCAGGCAGCCTATCCTCATTTGGGACAAACACATTCTTCATGATGATATCTCCATTTTGCACCATTCGCAACCCAATTTTATTTTCAATCTTTGTTGCTGTTAACCCAGGAGCATCTTTTTTCACAATAAATCTGTCATTGAGAGTCAAAACCGAGTGAGCATAGATAGTGTGTGGAAACACAGGAACCACTAGAATCCGGACCAGATAAGCAAATTTGATAAGCTAACAAGAACTTAAACCATTATCCGTATGAACTCGGCCAAATAAGTTGACCCAATTGCTCATGAGAGCTGGTAATGGTGTACTTCCCAGAAGGAATTGTAGTTTACGGTTGACCAAGGTAGGGTCAGCGTGATCATTTGAACATTCTAGACAAGGGATCCTGCTGCTTATATGTATTCATTGCACACAATTAAAATCCCATGTAAACAGTATAGAGTTCAAGTAAAATCCAATGCAAACATGAATTATGATCTACAATTAAATCATTTGAAGACGTAGCTGTAGAATCTACAGAAATGTCAAACGGAGCATAATTAAACAAACTTCCTTAGGCAGAGGTTACATAACAAGTCACTTGATTGCAGAAAATAATTCAAGTACATGGAAAATACCCATTTATCTGATTTGTTGAGATATTCCGGGCAAATATGATCAACAAATCTGCAAATGTGCTATTCCCAATCCAGCGCTTTTGGCCTTCAATTACCCAACCTCCATCAACCTGATCTACCAAAATAATTGGTGAGCGAGTTGTGTGATATAACAAAAAAATAAAGTACAGAAGCGCTCTGCTGACGAAACTGTTATACTGAACACGAACCTTTGTAGCCGTTGTTCTCAAAGAACTTGCATCACTGCCATAATCTGGCTCGGTCAAAGCCTTAAAGCACAAAGAAAATATGAGCATACAAATCAAAAGACAAGAGAAAAAAAAAACTGAAACCAATAAAATTGCCAAGGGATAAATTTACCCAACAAGCCACAGTGCTTAAGTCTGCCAGAGAAGGTAAATACTTCTGCTTCTGAGCCTCGGACCCACAAAGTGCTGTTCTTGACATTATGAACAAGGTCAGCAACTAATGTAAGTACATTAACACACATGCTTAGATCACGACTCACCTATTGTTAGCATAGCCAAAGACGAGTGTACCAAAACGAATGTAGAGCAGCTAGCATCAACTCTTGCAATCTCTGCTGTTGCAATAGCATTTGCGGTAATTGAGAGACCGGGGCACCCGTAGCCCTGATTTTAAGAGAAAATTTACCGTCAACCTTACCCGAAAGTTACTAAATGAAACGAGACAATAAACCGAAACATGTCCAGAAATGCAACCTTAATAGTGCCACCAGCAATACGCAGAGCACCCAGCTTCGGAATCACATGAAACGGAAACTTTGCCTTCTCCCAGTACTGCCCCAACGAAACAAAAATTAGAACCACACGACACTCATAACACGAGAAACAACAGAGCACAAAATACCTCTGCCATTATAGGAGCTACTTCTTTCTCCATACACTCTCGCACTCTGTTCCTAACACTCCGCTCCTCGGGACTCAACAACTCCTCGAAATGATAAAAATCCGAAACTGCAGTTATCAAAAGCAGAATTAAGAAAAGAGAAAATTATTCTTAACAGCCTCGTTTCAAGATCCTGGCTCGATCCTAATACAAAAAACTTCAGACGAAAAAAGCGCATACTAGCGATATTCGGGAAATAGTTCGAAGAATTACCAGAGGAAGGAAAGGAAGAGGCCGAAGTGGCTTGGGGAAACGCAACGGCGACGTCCAGAGCAGGCATGTTGAAGTAGGAGCTCCTCTGGCTCTCTTCAACTTCCTCTGTTTCAATTAACGAGAACAAATCAAAATATCAAATAATCTAATATCTCTCAAATGACAAATACACGATCGCCGTTAAACAGTTAGCTAAACCTCCCAAAAAATTAAAATATTCGATGGCGGAAAAGGCGATGAAGAAATAGGTAACGTAAGTCGAACGGAGCTTATCGATAACGAAAAAAAAAAGACAGTTTAACCTCACCTTGATTCTTCCGAGCGGGGACCGTCATGGTTTAAATTAAGCGGGGCGGTGAAGCTCTCTCTCTCGATCGCCTGGAACGACGATGGATCGGGGTCAACGGGAAAGTCAAACTCTGGAGGGAGATCGCGCGAGTGGGGATTGAATTGTGGGCGAAAATGGTAGATAGTAAAGTCTGACGAAGATGGCGGCCCGGCCACGTGTGTAGTATTATCGTAAATAAGATAACGGCACGCAAATCGAGGAATGGTGTTATTATTTTTATTCAGGGACGAGATTTATTTAAAGTAAGTTTTTGTTTTTTAGACAAAATGTTTTATTCAATATCTTTTTATTTTAGAGTGATTATATGAAATTATATTATCATAATTAAGTAAATTATTTATAAATAGATGAATTACTAGTTTATACAAGTTTTATACGCCCAATGACCAAATCCAACTTCCTCCCAGAAAAAAAAACTAAATCCAACCATTTTAATGTATCTTTGTTGTTGTACCATGGATGTGTCGGAATAATTTTGATTAGATTTACATATTATTTCAAATTTTCAGTAAATATTTACCATTTTCATGAACTACAATAACTTATTAATCATATTTTCAAAGTGTTTGTTCGTTGATATTATGTAAAATCAATGGGCGGTTGACTGAATAGATTTGTGCCGCGTGGGCGTGACCGGTCTTTTGCTATCTATTTCTGGAGATGGAAGTTGTCAGGTGGCCAAGGCCCACCTATTGTTCGGTTTATATCCTGATTGGGGTTGTACTAGTACCGATGAGCATTTAATAATTCTGGGCCTCCATCGACATAAGTAGTAAGCCATATGGCCGGCCTTGACACAAAGCTGCCCTTTAAAAAAAGAGAGAGAGAGAGACAGAAGTTGCCAGACTCTCTCATTTTTAGCCCAAATGCAAATCGCAATTGCTTTTCCCGTTCATTTGGATAGGAGAGGAACATTTCTTTTATACAGTATATGTTATTATTTTTTATTTGTAAAAATATTTGACTAACTCAAAGTAATAGAAGAGAAGTAAATGTTATTATCTATGAAAAGTTGTGTTAAATGTGCACTAATGCATTCTACTTTTAGTGTTACTATATACCAAAATTTTCTTAAAAAGTTTAATGATATTTTGTTATCTAGATAACATACTTTACTAGAGAGTTAAGATATTTGGCCCAAATTATCTAAGATGGTGTGTCACTCTCTTCTATTATTTCGCGTCGATCAATTTTTTAGAAATCAAAACAAGATTGACAGAATATATGATAAAAAAATTTGAAGATATTCACAAAAGTTTTACAATTTTAAAAATTTTCTCGAGTGAGTATAAAAAATGATTATAAAACCAAGAAAAAATGTTTAGTGATCACAAGTTAAAATTTGTATTAAAAGATAATAATAGATGTCTTTTATCCTAGAATAATCTTAGAACTCCTACACGATCACTATTAGGATTCTGTGGATATCAACGCTCACTAGTTACAGGTATCATCTAAAAATAGTCGATGGTGTATAATGATGATTGATCATTAGCCAGCTTAAACAACTTACGATGGTATTATCGACTATTCCATTAGTCATAACCCCTTGACTCGAAACATCTTGTGTCCAATTTGGTCTCTATAGGGACCACCATAGGACCGCAGAAATGGAAACCAAGTCATCTCATGTGACTCGGGTTCAGAACCGAAGGGAAGGTACAATTTCGGACATCTTGGAAATTTCAACCCTTCCTCTGCACTTTGTATATACGCGTAGATTTAATAGAGAGTTTAGCTATGTTGAACTAAATGTGGTTAATTCATTCCCATGACATTGAACTAAGATATAAATATATCGAATTATGTCAACCACCACCTGAAAGGAAGAACCAGACCAACCTCAAGGAGCAGGTGACCTCAATAGCCTTGAAGCACTCTTGCATTACCAAGTCTTTTGCGAAAAAGCTCCCTCAATTCGATTTCACCCGGGAACAATCTAAAAGGATCCCGATTGAGTCCCATTGCACTCCAGACCAGTTGTGAACGAATGTACAATTAATAAAGAGATGACCGCGTGTCTCAAAACCCTCGTTACATAGGACACAAATTGTCTGAGCAGTGGTTATAATGCCGCCCAATCTTGCTAGGTTATTATTCTATCTTGTCCCTCTCTTAACTGTACAATGTCACTCCCTGTAGTAGTATCTGCTCTATTTCGTGGGCAACATCTTCGTCCCGCCTTCCTTCGTAGGCTCCTTCTCCACGTTAAGCACGCTCTCCATCTGCCAGTAATCCCAAACTTCACAATTGTACATGGTCTCGTGTTTTTTATTTAAGATCATGTATAGTCTCTGGTATAGCTCCATCAACGAGGATAGTTGATTTGATTTGAGATCATGTATAGGCAGGTCATATATGTTCGATCGACAGCTTCGCATTTGGTTAGCAATTTCATGTGTTTTCCACCCATCAAAAACAAATTATGTTTCCTCTGTTCGTTACATATCGTTAAACCTCTGCATTCTCTGCGATGTTTAGGATGTTTCCTGTAAAAAAAATGGGTCTACATTTTATGCAAATGTAGTCCGCTGGCTCTTGCGTCGATCTTTGAAGACGATACCTGTTTTAGCAGCTAAGCAGACATCCAGAGATTGAGTGATCTTAATGAGTGTTTTCCTCTGTTCCAGGTTTCAGTGAGAAGAAGAAGCCATCCATCAGGTACGAAGCAAGATGTAATAATTGTTTGCCGTGTGGTTGCAGCCACTATAATGTTGTGGTTAGCTGGCTTGTGCATGAATTTGTCTTGAATTTAAATATTAAAAAGTTTAAATTCTTAATGTTTTGTTTAGCTCTTGGATTATAGAACAGAACTACAAAAGTTGGTATGGATGTTTTGAAATTTGTTTACGTTTTCGATTGAATTATTGAACAAGAAATAGTTGTTAGAAACTTTGTGCTCGCTGAAATAACTTTTTGGGTTCCCACAATTTCAAATCAAATTATGTTTAGTATGGTTTACTACTAGCCCACAATTAATTCGAACCATCTACTGAATTTCACTATCTTGCTTCTAAAACAGTAACTGTCACTTCATTAGATGAGAATCCCTTGTACTGGTTTGATGTAGAAGATGATTCCAAATCAACCAGATTCCTCTCGGAGAAAAATCCAGGTTGTTTAGGCTTGGGCAATGTGCCTTCACTCCCCAACATCAATACCACATCTGACATGCTCGGCCTGTCTTTCGGATTTCGTTGTGCGCACAACAGACCGATTTGAATGACACGATGAACTTGAGAGGTAACACATGATTCGACTATGGAATCGGCCGCCAGTTCGAAAGATCTGTCTTCTATGAATAGTGTCCATGCCTGTAATCCGCACATTTTTTGTTATTACAAGATACATAGGTTGCTAGTCGTGTCTCAGGAAGAACTATGAGTTGAGGAAGAGTATAAGCACATTACATGTCCCAGGAGGTTGAGTTCATGATCCGGATGAGAAAAACCTCTGTTTCTTTTCCCTGAAATGATCTCTAGCACCATTACACCAAAGCTAAACACATCGGATTTTGTTGAATAGAGGCCGTCAATTGCGTATTCTGGTGACATGTATCCACTATTTTGCACAGCAATATTAGAACTGCATGCAAAATGAATTTGGGCAGTTTTGAGTGCAAATTTGACAGGAGATGATAGACTTACTAAGTTCCAACCACCTTCTTCGTGTTGCTTTCACTCTCGTTTCCTATGAAGCTTCTAGAAAGTCCAAAGTCTGAAATCTTCGGGTTCATTTCAGGATCCAGCAACACGTTGCTAACTTTGAGATCCCTGTGAATGATTCTGAGCCTCGAATCTTGGTGAAGATAAAGGAGCCCACGAGCAATCCCATTGATGATGATGTATCGATTAGGCCAATCGAGAAGCTGTTTCCTTTCATCCGTGCCTTCCTTGTCGAAGTTCATCCAATGTTAAAGAGGAGTGTTCCATTTTGTTACAATATATTGCTAGGGAAAGATTAGGAAACGAAGAGAAGGAATACCGAAGATGAAGATGTCCAAGCTTTTGTTAGGCATGAACTCGTAGATCAACATTTTCTCATCCTCATCAACGCAGCAACCTAGAAGCCTGACAAGATTTCGGTGCTGAAGTTTCGCGATGTGGATCACTTCGTTCGTGAATTCATCTAGCCCTTGTCTTGAGTTCATAGATAGCCTCTTGACGGCTATTTGCTGCCCATCCTTGAGTATTCCCTTTAAAAGAAATGACGTCTTAGATATGCATAAAATTTAAATTTCAACAACTGCATTCATTCGGGGACTAAAACTTCTTGAACAGTTCGTATAACTTGTCAAACAGAAGAAACTTGAGAAGTTACCAGGTAAACAGTCCCGAAACCTCCCTGTCCAATCTTGTCAGAGAAATTATTTGTTGCCTGACTAATTGTTTTCAAATCAAACAAAGGCAAATCTACATCCTCCTTCTGGCCCTTGATGTTTGAACCACTTTTCAGCTTTTTCCTGCAAATGTAAATTGCCACGAACAGCAAACCGGCAGACATTACGCAGCCAAATGCAATCCCGAGTTGCTGCTTTCGATTCAACATAGGGTGATCTGATTTTGAACATCAAGCGGGATTAAACATATGAATTTAGAACAAGTGTGGAGGAAGAATGGAAAAATATCTTCTCATTGAAACACTTTAGTTAGTCTTTCCTAAATCAATCATATCATAGAAAACAGGTCCACATTGAAGAAATATGCATGATACCAATAGAGAAATAGTACACGAAACAACGAAGTAGGATGCTCTTGAGATTGAAGTGGAAGTACCTAATTCTGATGCAGGCATCCTTATGTAAATATCCTCACCGCTCACCGATTCTCTGACATCGATCAGCTCATCGAACCAAAGCAAGCATCCATTTCCTACTGCTATGTCCAAAGCTGTGTATGCTGTACAAGAGCAGTTCCGAGCACAAACTTCTTTGCACTCCACAAGGCTCAAACTCTCGTTATACCAGGATTTGCTAGTTTCTGGCAGCTTGATACCGGAGTACTTTCGGAACCCGTCGCTCATGCAGTTGAGCTCTCTCTTTCTAACACAACCACTTGTCCAATCATGCTTGTTCCACTTGTCAGGAATCTTTGGTACGAACCCTTCCAAGCAGCTGCAGAGAGGGGTGGTGTTGTTGTTGCAGCTACCATATGCACCACACACCGCGTAACGATCGCAGTCATCGGCCTGCATCGAAAGGTAGATCTCCCAGCCTGTGTTCGCAGTCCATCTGAGGAGATAGACCTTCCCGCTTGGTTGCAACACCACCCTCGACAAAAATGAGTTGTCTTTTAGGTCAAAGGAATAGTATACTTCATTCTGGTCTATCAAAATTGTGAAGACATAAAAAATATTAGGCCTCAATGGAGGCAAGCCGCTAAAGGATAGACCGTCATACGGTCCAGACCGAAACATAATCGTGGAGTTCTCCTTGATCACTACCTGAGGATAGCCTCCGAGATCAAACCTGTAGGTGAAGTTGCCCTGTGAAGGGTCATCCTCGGCCATCCAATTAGATAGAAACCACTCATGGCGGGTCTGAAGATCCCATCCAAGCTTCATTCCAGGGAGCAACGTATCAATTGGATAGTCAAAACTCTGCCATACGGTCCGTCCTTCATAATTCACCACCAAGTTTCCCGAGTTCAAAAGCTGAGCCACCGGAGAACTATCCCCTGACCCCAAAGAGCTGAATTTGGAGGACCATGCCACGGTCCCGTTTCGGCCGAGCAATGTAAGAACTCCCTGGTTGGTGATCCTTAACGAACCCGAGGAGGTGTCATTGAGAGGGGTTTCTCTGTTGGCCACCCAAACCACGGTCTTGTCGGCTATACTGTGGTACCATATTCCCAGGTATCTCTTGGAGGAACCACTTCCGGAGCTGAAAAATCCCAGTTCGAAGCTTCCACCAGCTGAAACAATGGAGTCTCCATCTTTAAGAATCTGAGTTGTATTAATGGTGTCACCTTCTGACGTCACTTCTGTGGCTAATAAGAGCAGTAACAAGGAGCCAAAACCACGCATTGTGGTGGATTTGATTGACATGCTCATGTTTTTTTAGCAATTGGATTTATTTTCAGTTCCAAACACAAGTCTTCTCCTCCTATATGCAGTAATCCAGAAGTCAAAAGTCTCAATTTCTTTTTTGTGGAAAGTCAAAGTTTCTAATTTAATGCCGGGGCAAAGTGAGCTTGTAAATTTCTTGAACAAGAAAAGGTGAGCTAGCAAATTGCGACCAAACACGATAATATTCTGTTCTAAATTATTATAAGTTTTTAAACTAAGTGTCAATTTGATAGAAAGTTCAACAAGTCGTATGCTTCGGCGTCATATGCTTATCACGATGCAATTCAAAATATTACAATCACTCTTTTATATCTATTAGCAAATGAGCTACTTAACCTCACCGTTATTCAATAACAATTATAAAAAATTACCTATCGAAAATATTTTGTTCTTATCAAAACCTTTTGATATGATTCAAAATTATTCGATAAATATTTAGATATTATCTAGTCTTAGAAATATCAATTCAAGATCTCTCCGTCTAAATCATTGTCGCATCTACTGCCCGGAAATACATAGTGGGGTCGTGCCTTTAATCTGGTGTTGAATTAACTCCAAGAATCAATTTTTTTATATGTAAAATTCTTTATTAAAAGAAGAGAAAGAGAACAAACAAAGAGCGACTAAGAAAAAATTTAAAACAATATAACGAATTATCTGACCTAATAAGGAGTCTATTCTTAACCGAGTCTGATCCTATCCGTAAGATCCTACCCTCTTCGAAAGACAACCATCATCGTAAGATAGTACAATTGTTGCGGCCGAGGACCTCACAACTTAAAATCGCAAAACTTTGTAAAAAAAACAAGGTTAAGAGAGCTGCTTCATCTACACCGCTATATATAATAGTCAACTCAGAATACTAATAGCAAAGACATTCACTATTTACATGAGGCCTAACCTAAAAAAACAACCCCACGTCATCCTCCCACCTCTTCCAAATGTAAGACTGTAGAACTTTTCTTCGATTAAGAATGACCCTGCCTCCTAGTCTACGCGACTTGATTGATACAACTTGATTAAGAATGTCCTTGAGAGTTTACACCATGATGCATGTCACGACTTAAGTAATGTATCTTATAAATATTTATAATGTTTTATGCCTTTAAGTTATAAGTCTCGGCTCTATCAGGTAAATTATGTCTATTTAATTTAATTTTGTAAATTTTGAATTTTGTATAAGATATAAAATTGTTGAATAATTGAACGGATTTATGAAATATGGTTTAAGTTTTCCAGAGCATAAACTTATAAAATTGTTGAATAATTGAACGGATTTATGAATTTTGTTTGTTTATATTTTCTCTGTAAATTGTACTGCTCTCTTTCTTTTTCCATTCTAATAAAATTATTTACCTACCAAAAAAAACATATCTGAATTTTCTTCCGTTGACACTTTTGATTATCAACACTTGCGGACGTCTAATTTATCGAGGAACGTTTTTTTTATGGAGCAATCTCCATTACTAGTACTGGACCGAAGGCATTTTGTTGGCATCTCAGGGACAATACAATGATCCGGTGACATTTTATCTTTTAGAATGCACTTAACAACATGCAATGCAAGAGAAGGGAGAAACTTACCTGCGTTATTTGTGTTCAAGTTGAGAGAATTTAGTATCAATATTCTATTAAACTGTAACGCAGACACATTTTTAAGGATTGCATTTGATGTATTTTACTTAAAGCTTTTGTTAGAGCATTATGGATTTGGAGTAATTGGATTTGATTTGGTGAAACTTTTAAAAGATGAACAAATTTTTCATTTTTATATTTTCAGTAGTTTCAATTTTGATACATCTTGATTAAGTTAAAATAATATTTTTATAAATAAATATAAGTGTTTGTTGGTATATAATAATGGTAAAATGACATATCTCTTTGGCAACATAGTTGCATTCATAAACAATATCCCCACGAAGGCGAGTATTAAAGATGACCACAAATCGACAGCAGTCACAGCACAGTGATCACATTAATAAGGTATTTATTAATTGAATTAGACTTTCCGAATTCAATAGAGATAATCAGTAGTGTTACTGCTATTTATTAAAGAACTAGGAAGAGATTGATTGAAATGCGTGGCTTAGGGCTTGTTACTGACATAGAACAAGTAAATAATATCAAGTGAAAATGTTCGACGCCAACTAGATGACGCAACAGACAAGGAAATCTGTGATGTATAGAAAGTTCAAAATCACAAATAATGTCTCACCAAAAAAAAAATCACAAATAATGAAATAAGAAATATCTTACTGTATAACAAACTGATCAGCTGACATATGCTAATACTTTTTATCAAGTTGGAGAATAAGTACTTAAAAATAATTATGTCCAAGAGTCTTGATAAATAAATCAGCGAATTTGTAAGCAGAAGAAATTTTATTCTGAATAATTTTTTTGATATTACATATCTACAAACAAAATAATAATCCATTTTTACATACTTTTTCTTACTCTTAATTCAGTTTGACATGAGTGTCTAAGTCTGTGAACATACCAAGCTAGGTAATTGTTAGGTAACAATAATTCTGAACATAGATGAGTACATGCTTGAATGGTTAAACATTTTGTTTATTGTTTGAATTTTGTCACATGAAAAGAGTGTTTTCTAGTACCAATTTAACGACAACTGTCACAAAATTTGGAAAGAAGGGTTTAATACGTGACACCTACTGTTTGGGTCAACTATAATGACTTTTTGCCTTCTATCAAAGATAATTATTTTCTCTGACTTTTGAAACGTCATGCTTCTCCGTAAACGCATGATCAAAGTCAATATTCTGATTCTTGACCCAAAAAACCAATATTCTCGTTACCGAATTTCCGATTTCAATAATGATCAACAAAATAATAATAAATATTATAAATTATATTACTCTAATTTTATATATTCATCATGAACATCTTGTAACATTTCAAAAATCATCTCCACCAAATATAGATTAATTCGTCGAGTATTTCCCGCTCCACTATTTATTACATACTTCCCTTCCTCCCGCTTCGGTTCTCTCTCTCCTGTTTTCCTTCCATAGAACTCTCCTAGAAAGAGAGAGAGAGAGAGAGACAGAGATCCTTAAAGAAAACGACTTGAAGATCTCTCTCCCTCTCTTCGTCCTCGTGCGCAGTAATAATGGCGAGTTTGTTCTTGTCGGAATGCGGCGGCTTAAAGCCGCTGAAGTTCGCCAGACGCCGAGCCGGAGCCGTACCCGCCGCCGGCGACCTCCAAATTAAGCCCCGGCTTCTCCAGCCGACGAGAACATATCTAACCTCAAGCATATCTCCACGTGGCAGAAACTGGGGCCTCAGAGTCTACGCTCCTTACGATGTCTCCTACGTAAAAGAAGTAGATGGCGGGGACCACGTGGAGGAATCGCCTGAGTTCGACCCCGGCGCACCGCCGCCGTTCAACCTGGCAGACATAAGGGCGGCCATACCCAAGCGTTGCTGGGTGAAGGACACGTGGCGGTCGATGGGATACGTGGCGAGGGACGTCGCCGTCGTTTTTGGGTTGGCGGCAGCCGCCGCTTACGTCAACAAGTGGGTGGCTTGGCCTCTCTATTGGGCCGCGCAGGGGACCATGTTTTGGGGTCTCTTCGTCCTCGGACACGATTGGTAATTCATTTATTTCTCTCTAATGGCTTTCCTTTTCTGGCCATATTGGGTTATTTTTTGGAGTAATTTACAGTTGTTTTCCCGATATTTGGACAACATTGATTTTTTGATAACAAAACAAGTGAACCAGTAAAATCCATCAAAAATTTGTCACTCGATAAGATTATATACATATCATAGATTATATTGGTGGATGTAATATCATAAAATTTTCCGTTGTCGTTAATTTTTAGATTGTATTTGAATTTTTTTGGTTAAGTTCGAATGTGTTAGTTGGTAATTGTTTTATGTTTGATTTTTGTGTTTTGATTGATTTTTTGATCCTTATTATGAGTTATTTTGGGGTTTGGTTTTTGATTCTTGAAGTGGGCATGGGAGCTTCTCCAATGACCCGAAGTTGAATAGCGTTGTTGGTCACTTCCTGCATTCTTCCATTCTAGTGCCGTATCATGGATGGTAATTACTAACTATTCCTTTGTTCTGTCTTGTTTTGTTAATTCTAATGATTTATGATTAGTTTATGATAATTAGGGAGGGGAACTGACTTGGTTTAATAATTGACAGGAGGATTAGTCACAGGACTCATCACCAGAACCACGGGCACGTTGAGAATGATGAATCCTGGCACCCGGTTAGTGATTGATCAGTCCTCCCCTTTTCGTTTTATCGGATCTCTTATTGACGATCTTCGAGTTGACAAGTTTGTTTCTTGGGTTGTGTTGCAGTTGCCGGAGAGGATTTACAAGAACTTGGACAGAATCACCAGAACTCTACGTTTCACCTTGCCATTTCCCATGTTGGCTTACCCTTTCTATCTGGTGAGTGTTGGGAGCCTTATCTATAAGTTCGGACCAGTCTTTTTCGAAAACCTTTTGTTGCTGATAAAGTTGTATGCAATTTTTCAGTGGAACAGGAGCCCAGGGAAAACTGGTTCTCACTTCGATCCAAACAGTGACTTGTTCGTTCCCAGTGAGAGGAAAGCTGTGATCACGTCCACCATATGCTGGACGGCAATGGCTGTTTTGCTAGTGGGCTTGTCCTTTGTGATGGGTCCTGGCTTGATGCTTAAGCTATACGGGATCCCGTATTTGGTACGTAACGATTTAGCCCCTGTGTTCTTTCGACGGGTTCTTTTTATTATGAATAGTTGCGGCTTGACTTTGCTTCGCACGTCAGGGCTTCGTAGCGTGGTTGGATGCTGTAACTTATTTGCATCACCATGGACATGAGGAGAAGCTTCCTTGGTATCGTGGGAAGGTAATTTGTCTCAAATCACAACAACCTTTTTCCCGTTGAATATCTTATTCAAATGTTAGAAAGTTGATATGTCACGTTCAAAATATTGACTTAGTCTTCATGGAAACGTTTGTCTAGTCTCTTTAATTATGTTTCTTCCATCCATCTCTTGACTTGGACAGGAATGGAGCTACTTGCGGGGAGGTTTAACGACGCTTGATCGCGACTACGGATGGATTAACAACATCCATCACGACATAGGAACTCATGTGATTCACCACCTCTTCCCTCAGATTCCACACTATCACTTGGTTGAAGCGGTGTGCATTCTCTCCTGCTATATAACAGTATCCAAGCTGATAAATGCACAAATCACTTTTGTTTCATGGTCTTAACCTGGGTTCTGTCCAACTTTCTCATCTCAGACTAAGGCAGCCAAGCCGGTCCTCGGAAAATACTATCGCGAGCCGAAGAAGTCGGGGCCTCTACCGATCCACCTAGTCGAGGATCTAGTTAGAAGCTTGAAGGAGGACCACTATGTTAATGACTCCGGAGATGTCGTTTTCTACCAGACTGACCGTGAATAGTGATCTTGGCGCGCAATTATCGGCATAAAAAACCAACCTTGTCGCTCCTTCGCAGCTTCCACCATTAGTTCGACCTGGAGATTCCATTGATCGGGTATTAAGATGTATATTGTTCATTCTTGAAGAGGAAATCATTTTTTTTTTCTTGTAAGTCACATCCATTAATAAGAAGGAAAGGTAGCTTCTCTGGATGGATATCTTGTATTGCCGCAATTCATCAATAGTTTCTTTAATTTGGCGCAGACGATTTTTTTTTTTTTTTGTAAGTAGATATTTGAAAGTGTTTCCCCAATGGTTAGAGTTGGAAATTTTCCGATATTGTTATCGTAGGCTCCTAGATTTGTACTTTTGTCCACACACACACACACGACGTAATTATATGTTTCATTTATGTGTGATTATTATATGTGTTATTAAATTTAATTAGATAATTTAGTCTGATTTTGGATTTTGTTCTCTTTTCAAACAATTTTTTTTTGAAAGTTAGAATTTGAATCATTAATTTCTTTACAGAAAAAATAGGATTTGTTGTTGTCTTGTATTCTTATTCACCAAAAAAGGTTATTATTATGTGTGACTCTTTTTTCACAACTGTAGTCTGTAGCGGTTACTGGATAGTCGGCGTGCAAATTTATGTTATGGATTAATTTATATTCAATTCGGATAAAATATTTAAAAGATGATAAAAAAAATTCGCACATATATTCAACATTATTTTTTGTTCGTGAAGGCTCTCTCTTGATGCACAGGCCCAGTATTTTGACACTGCGAATGGGCCTTAATCAAGCGTTACAAATAATGGGCCCAAGTCCAGCCAAAATTAATCACTGGAATTGGACCAATTGGTCTGTCGGTGGGTCTAGACGTTGTGACTTCCGTTTCATATTCTTGTCATGTGTATATATTCAAATTGCAGTAACCAAGACTGTGGTCCAAAAAGTTGAGCCTAGTGTGAAATCGGTAGTGTGGACCATGAAAGAGTCAACAATTACGATTCAAACATGTAGCCTCTATGGTCCATTCCCACTTGAAATTTCAAGCAATTTTTTATAACTTCCCTATTTTAATCAAACAACAAACACTAATGCTCCTTGGCAATAATTTGACGATTTGCGGTGTTGGTTAATAAGTTACCAAATAAAAATAGTTTCGAGCATCGTAATAACTTTTTTAAAAGAGGGTGACCACCATAATGTTCTGGTCAAAATTGCGTAGTGTATGAATTTAGATAAATTATTTAGGAACTACGTTATATTAGACGCTTAAGGTATCATCAAAATAATAATTTGGTTGACTTTAAAATCTTCGTAAAAAATATTTAACGTAGTTATTTTTCAAAATTTTAGAACCCAAACGACTTCGATCAAATATATAATTAAACTATGCAAATTTATTCAAAGTTAAATTATCATTATCAACAAAGATCATCATTTGTACTATATATATCATTATGGTACCGTGTACCCCTTAATAGATAGTCATGCAATCGATGCAGAACTGTGTATCTGCATTATCACGCAAATCTGCAAATAATAGATAGTAGAAACTAATAACCGACACACTAATACATTATCCTTATGTAGGGTCCACGACACATTAATAAAAATAGCATATTGTCAAAATCATGAATAAACATTTCCCTCCCTCCCTCCTGAGTGTGAACTCTACGACCAACACAGAAAATTACAGAATTTCAATAATCATTAATCAATCTACTGACCTTCCACTGCCTCCTGACACAAAATTGGAAGGAAAAAAATAGCATTTAAACCAAATCCCGCTTCTGCGTCTCTTCAAATCCCAACCCCTCCATTCCTTCCATTTAATCATATTATTCTCCCTAAATAATATTGTATTCCCACATTCTAAGTAGTTTGACCAATCAAAACTACTAAGCAATGAGATTTTGTGAGTTCGACATTTCACAAGAATACAACTTTAATCTTTTTATAGTATCTAATATCCAAACATCTACTATACTAACTAATATAAATTCAAATTGGTTAAAACAAATTTTTTTGAACAAGTCTTAGATGTTTCAAAAAACTTTGATTCAAAATTTGTTAGTTAAATAAAAACAACATCTTCAACAAGATTAGGTGACATTGGTGGATTTATTGAATTAAAAAAAAAACAATACACCTTTTTAAAATTCTTCAACATGTTATTAACTATCCTTCTATTCTATTCCCCAACCCCACAGTTCCCCTCCTTAACTCTCCATTGACTCTTGAGCCTTCATCTCCTCCCCGTCAATTCCACCTTGTCTCCCCACATCCAATAATTTTCCATCTCACTCCCTCGCCATTTCCAAGAGACAAAAGCATCACCAAGCCAATTAAATTAGCCAAAACAAACAACTACACCATGGCAACGGGGCGTCCAAAGAACCGAACAGCTTCACCAGCTTACTCAGGTTCCGGGTGCTTCTCTGGTGTCTTGAAGGTGCTTCTGTGCAAAGGAAGCCTCGAGGAAGACCATCACCAGGATGACATCATCACCAACCTCGAAACGACGCCGTCCCGTCGACTAAAGAAGACGGCCGAGGTGAAACCTTCACCACCTGCTGTTGCTGCTGCTCCTCCCGGAGTGGTGGCAAGGCTAATGGGGTTGGACTCGCTTCCTCTACGCACCAAATGGGTTGGTCCACTGGAGGACGCGGTTAGACGAAGCAAGTAAGTAACTAATAGTACTAGTTAGCTACATCCCGAGCGCCAAGTTTGAGACTCGAGTCTAATAAGATATTTGAGCGTAGTTAAAATTCTGATGTGTTTTACAAGGTTTGAATTCGAGAGCATGAATTGGAGCCATTCTTTTGCTAGTATTTTTAATGATAATTTTTGCATGGCATTACATCTTGATAATGTCAGAATTATGCAACTCTCTCAAAGCATCTTACTATTAAACAAAATATTCTTTTGTTATTTTTTATAGTTTATCTAAATATTTGTTGACATCTAAGTTTGATGAGAATCATCACACTGCTCTTGACTGGTTATTCTTGCTCTATTTAGCAAATTTTGGTTCAAATCTCCTTTACATATCTTGGAGAAATTAATCAACAGTAAAATTATGCGGTGACCATAGTGAATATTCTTTTTTGAGCAGGTCAGTAAATTTCATGGACTACTTGCTCCTCGAACTTGATTACTCCAAGCCACAACACCCAGAAGAAGCAGGAGGAACGGCTCCCCGTCACAGGCGGGTTAGAACGTCGGTGTCCTTTAGAGAGCCACCGGGGCCATTGACTCCGAGGAAGCAAAACCATGTGGTGGTCTTAGTCAACGATTCCAAAGAGAGGACCATCATCAAGAAGGAGAGGAACCCTGAAGTTGGTGGCCGGCAGAAACCGAAGGCCACCAAGAAAGAGAAGAAACAGCACAGGAAAGATCAAGTTCCGAGTGCTCCGAGTGGTTGCGTGGATAAGAAGAAAGTAGCGGTAGGTCGGAGGCCGGATGCGAGAGGTCCGATGCTGAAGCCGGTAAACGAGAAGGAAGTGCTCGTGGAGTCCAAGTTCATGGAACATATGAAGCAGAAGAAGAAGACGAGGAAGTGGAATTATAAGGAAAATGGGAATGGAAAGGTTGAGGAGTCTGTGTTTAGCTGTGATGGGTCTAGTCCCGTCTCTGTTCTTGATCTTAACGAAACTTCTTCCAGACGTCGCCGGCAACGCAATTTTTCTGGTGAGTCAGCCTTTTTCGTGATCGGAGTATGTATTCCCACTTCCTAATTCTTGGTTTTTATTTCAGTTCCTGGTTGAACTTTGTGCACAATTAAAATGTCGGCTGGTTAATTTTCAAATATCTGATAAGAGTTCGTCGGATAATTTATTAAAGTTATATATCTACATCTGGATGAAATCTTATTTTTTAATAAATTGAACTGATTAATCTTTCTTAATAACTTACTATTTTATAAATATAAAATCACAAAAAAAATCACATGATAATTTTGATCCAAATTTATGTAAAATTTCACTATACATTTAAATAATTTGTATGTAAAATTAGTCATTTTGTCTTAAATTTTTTCAAATCTACGTAATTTGATATTAATTTACGTTGGTAGTTGTATATTTTGTATGTTGGATTCGATGGACTCGCAACTTGAAATTGACAATTTTTCTCATCTTGTATGTATTATTCTTGAGCAGATGATGTTAGGCTCCTAAAGGATCCAAGTCGGAAGAAACATTTAAAAGATAGCCGGATTAAGAAAGCTGGTGGTCAAGAAGCAGTGAAGAGAAAGGATTCTCGTGGATTAGTAGAGAATCAGGGCATCGAAGTCGAGGAGTACATTGTAGAACTTGAAAGGAAGCTATGGGAATTAACAGAATCGGAAATGGAAGAGACGAAATGGGTAGATAAGACAACATCCCAACTCCAAGGTCTGGAAGAGATCTGCTACGAGTTTGGATCAGATCTCATCGACCATTTACTTCTCCAAGTTGTACAAGAACTTTGTTGACTACCATCACTAAATATACTTTTTGGTAGATATAATGCAAAATTTGAACATTTAGTAAATCTAAGTTTGAAATTTTGAATAGTAACAATTTTTCTATAATTAACATTGTTTTCGTCATATTAATTCATATTCAGTTTTTTTTTATTTAATTTAGAATTATCCATATGTGATCCCGTCAAAAGTTATTTGCCACAACATCAAAATATAAACATCAAATGATTATTGGTAAGAATGCTGAGCCCCTAATGTCAAGTTTGGAGGATAATGATAATTTAATGGTGCTACCGGATGCAGCTACTCCAAACTCCAAATGATACTTCAAAACGTGCTAAAAATTAACAGTTACGATATTATTTAATTTATTTTTCTTAATCAATCAAAAAACTTCTATTTAGATTGAAGTCATCTTATTACAAATTTTTTTAGGATAGACAAATTAGACGATCAAATTTCTTATTTCATCTATTACTGATGATGATATTGAACAAAAGAATGACCAAAAAGACAACAAAAACTAGGGAATGTGACAAGGAAAGGTGCAGAATGGAATAGAGAGTCTACGATGGTTTTAAACACTATTAAACAGATTACTATAAAATCAAGAAGTTAATAATTGTTGGACTTCTCAAAATCATTTTCATGGTTATTTGAAATGTCAACTCACTTTTCAAATAGTATGATATTACTATTATAATATAAGATGTAATTCTTGATATATATATAATTAATCCAAATAAAAAAAATTTAAACATCAATTAACAAAAGTTGATAACAGAAGTGGTCCACGATCATGATGGGCTGTTGAAATTCTTTGATATCTTTTGAAAGGATGGCCTCGTATGGTGGTCCACGGTCATGATGGGCTTTATGGGCCCAAAAACGCACAATACTCAGGGTTTTAAAAAATGAACCAGAGGTCGACCCGGATTTTGATCCAACCTTCGGGTTGGCCGATCCGTTTGGCACACAGACGATCGAACCGGTATTTTGGCCTCCGAAAAATGCTCCTTTTTATACATCGTACATGGATATTTTCGTCTTTTTAGCATATTTATTTCCCCTTTTCTTCTCCTTTCTCGCTCATCCTCTCTCTCCCAATTCCCAACCCTAATTTAAAATCCATGCTTCTAGATCTGATACCGACAAAGTTGTCACGACCCTGACATCGACGAGGAGCAGGCCGACGATTAAAGGACGGAGAAGAGGTGTCGGAGGTGGTTACTCCAAAGCCTCCTCGCCGGAGGTAGAGGACGAAGAGAAACGGACGAAGAAGAGGTGGACGCCGACACCCTACCCCGCGGGAACGACGTCGTTACGAGCAGGGGAAGAAGAGCCGGTGAGGTGGAGGAGGAACAGGATGACCTCAAGTCATGGATGCATCCGATTCCCATCCCAAACACCGTCGTTTTTGCCTTTTTTCTTTTTTTTTGATTTGAAACCAAAAAACGGTTGAGCCGGGTTTTAGGCGGTCCATTTTTGGTCAAAACCGTCCGGCTCAACCATTTTTTGGGCAGCCCGCACGGAGAGCATTTTTTTGAGCCAAAATCGGGACGTTGTTGAAAACGTTTGGCGGTCCGACCGGCTCGCCCACCGGTCAGATCGTGTTTTTTAAAAGGGTAAATTATCCTCAGGCCTCTGAATTTTGTACGTTTTTGTGGTAGGGCCCCTGTATAATTTGAATTAGATATAAAGCCCCTACTTTTCGAATTAATATTGGTCTCGGGTCCTTGGCTGATGTCAGCGACTTTTTTATCATTAAAATGACTAAAATACCCTTAAAAAACAAAAAAAATACCTTCTTCAACCTTCAACCAATCCAAGAACACCAAGAACACCAAATTCGTGATATCTACCATCAAAACAACACAAAAACCCTAGAAATCAGAAAGCAACTCTGAAATTACCAATTCCTATAATTATCCCCAATTCAATTAAACCCTAAACCTTCCAATCCCCGTTAGCAATAAACCTTGAATTTTTCTTGAATCTTCAACCTTTCAATTCCTTCCATTACTGTCTCCTCCGGAAAATCCTAAATTCCCCCTCTCTCTCTCTTGCTCGCTAATGGACTCCAAGGCTTTGGCAAAATCCAAGCGGAGAGGAAGAACAAGACGTCCAGAAACCCCGCCTCCTTTCCAACTGGGACCGCTACGACGACGGAGAGGAAGAAGAAGACGCCCTCACCAGCCACGGCGACGACGTCGTACTACCAAAGAGCAAAGGCATCGATTTCTGCCACCTCGTAGACGAAGCTCGCGGCCGGGATGGGTGGCAGGGAGGAGGATGTCGACGGTGGCAGCAGCACCAGCTCCAATCCCACCCTATTCCAGGTCCCCGATGATGATCCCACCCTATTCCAGGTCTCTGATGTGGTTGTCCCTGAATTCGAGGCCACAAAGCTCTGGCTCACGAGGGTTTTAGAGGAAACCCTATATGGGTTACGGAAGGGTTGTTTATGGGCTGATTACAGAATGGGTTATGGACTGATTTTTGGGTTGTTAATTCACGAGAGTTTTTGTTAATTTCTGGGTTGAAATTCAAAGGTTGAAGAAGGTTGTTTTTTAATTTTTTATCTAAGGGCATTATAGTCATTTTAGTGATAAAAAAATTGCTGACATCATCCTCTGTTATTTTAGGGACCCGAGACCAATATTAATTCGAAAAGTAGGGGTCCTATATCTAATTCAAATTATACAGGGGTCCTACCACAAAAACGTACAAAATTCAGGGACCCGAGAGTATTTTACCTTTTTAAAACCATGACAATACTTCCTATTCCGAAACTCCGTCGCCTTCTCCCTCCTAATTCTCCCGGCGCGTGAAAGCTAGGGCGCGCGATAAATCCCAACTCAGCAGGAAGAATGAGTTGGACCTCGAGACTGGCGAGTCACCTCGACTCGGCCGAGTCGGCCATCGACACTCCCACGAAGCTCGATACCCTGCGCCGATTTTACCAAACAATCCTCGGCATCCAAGAAGAGGAGAGAGAAGGCGCCAGTTCCCCGCTCGCGGAGCTTCTCCCTCGGCTGTTCGATCTGCAGTCCGATGAGAGCCCTCCGGTGCGCAAGATAGTCTCCGAGTAACTGCCCCTCGTCTTTGAAACCCTAATTACTTCGAACGTCTTATTAATTGACTATGAATTGATTGTTAAATGCCATTTGCTTTTCTTTTTTTGAATAGGATAATAGGAGAAATAGGGCTGAAGCGTGTGGAGTTGGTGCCGGAGATTGTCCCCGTTCTGATGAGTGTCGTGGAGGATCCTACGCCGGCTGTAGCTAAGCAGGCCATCAAGTGTGGCATTTGTCTGTTTAGGCATACCCTCCGAAAGATTGCGCTCCAGGTCCATACGATTTTTAAATAGTTATGTGCGGTTTCCGGAGGCTGTTAAATGTTGTCACATCCCGACTAATCTAATGCTGTTATCTTTCACTGATATGTAGGGTCGTTATACCAGTGAGTTGGGGGAAATGTTGAAGTCGTCATGGGTGTCTGTGCAAGAATTCAAGGAAAAGATTCACTCCTTAGCATTTCAGGTGGATCATATTGGTCAAAATGTCTCGAGTTTTCATTCTTTCTTTTTTTTTTTTGTTTCCGAAAGATTGAGCTGTATTAGTTTTGGTTTCGTACTTTCACAGGCAGGCAGTGGTGGAGTGAGGTTGTTGGCTCTGAGATCTCTTGAAGCAGTCATTCTCCTTTATACCCCAGACCCTAATGGCACCCATGAACCCCCTGTTCCTGAAGGTACCATATTCTGCATTTCTTTCTGGCCTAGAGAGCACCAGTGTACTCATCTTTCTTATCTTCATTTCTTTTCTGGCCTAGGTAGCACCTCTGTAATACTATTCACCATCTGCTGCATAAATGGTGTCTGATTGCACATTCTTATAACAAATTAGCATTTTCAGGGGATTCCTTGGAATTTAACATTTCATGGGTTCGTGGAGGTCACCCAGTCCTTAATGCTGGAGACTTGTCGATTGAGGCTAGCAAGATGTTGAATTTACTGCTCGATCAACTTAGGGTTCCGACAATTAAATCTCTCAGTAACCTGGTCATCATTGTGCTCACGAAAAGGTATGTGACCAACTTTCTGTTATATATATATATATATATATGGTATGTCCTTGTTAAATTCATGTATTGATAAGGAATCAAGCACACCCAAAAGAGAAGGAAGTATATCCTTCGTCCATTCTAAATCTGCAAGCTCCCTAACTTCCAAAAAGCTGAAATCAAGTGCAAACAACATTCTGTAAATTAGTTTTTTTATTTTAATAGTTTTGGCTACTGCAATAGCAAATCTTGGTTAGTAGTCTTTTAATTGAGACCACACTCTTCTCTTTAAAATTTGATAAGGTCATGGTCACATAAAAATTTTGGTCATTAATATGGCTTTCTTATTTTTCTTTTATCAGTCTTGCCACAATTGCCAAGAAAAGGCCTCCATATTATGGTCGGATATTGCCTGTTCTTCTTGGGGTGGACCCCTCTAATTCTGTACTTAAAGGGATACATGCCTATGGGGCACGCCTTGCATTAAAAAATGCCTTCCTCTCATGTTTAAATTGCACTCATCCTGGTGCTGCACCGGTATGTTTTCCAGTCTCTTAAAATTTTATGGCGTTTCCCCTTTTCTGTAGCCACTCTGCATGTTTTCCTGACTTAGCCCTTATTCATGCTCTTTTAATGCCATAATAGCAGGCGAGCAACTTGAATGAAGCAGTTGGCATTATTCATTTATAACATTGCTTCTCTTTTTATAAAGAATGTGCAGGATCTTACTTTTCTGTGAAGCAACTATGGTACAATATATGTGCATAGAGAGCACAATTGAGGAATTCTGACCAGGCTCATTGCATTTTGACATATTACTTGAATATCCACATTTGTCCTTAACAAGTTTTTTGCAAAAGTTTTGTCTTATGTTATGATTCCAGCCCTAGAAATATATTTTGTAGTGTAGACGAGAACGCCTCATATTCCGGTATGATTTTTTTCTTTATAGTGGCGAGAGCGTTTGGCAGGGGCCCTCAGAGGGGTGAAATTGGGGGGCATGGAAGAAGAGATTGTACACCAAACTTCTAATCCTGACGAGAACAAAGAAAAGCATGAAACAAAAGGCAATTTTCTGGATGTTAAGGTATTCAAAGTTCTTTGAAGTGCACAAGTGCTTTGGCAAAACTGTTGTTTTCCTTAATTCTATGATCACCAAAGTGGTAAATAAAAAGTTTTTAATTGTACAGGAAGAGAAACCGTCGATTATGCCAGGAGATGATGCAACCTCCATTCCGGGGAGGAAAAGATCTGGGCCGGAGGATGATGTTACTTCCGCTAAAGATAATGATTTGCCTGGAAAACGTGCAAGATCCATGTCCACAGACTCAGAGGGTCTACTTAAAGATCCACGTGAGTCGGCTATGGATATAAAAGAGGAAGCTGCTGGTAGTGCCGATAAGAGGGGTACAGATGATAGTGGACCAGTGCAGCAGCTTGTTGCTATGTTTGGAGCTTTGGTTGCTCAAGGTGAAAAGGCTGTTGGTTCTCTTGAAATTCTGATTTCAAGTATCTCTGCTGATTTATTGGCTGAAGTAGTGATTGCTAATATGCGTCACCTCCCTTCTAGTCAACCCTATGCTGAAGGAGATGATGTCTCACTTGTGAACATGACTATGAAAGGCAGTGACAGCGAAGCCAAGTATCCACCATCATTCTTGGCTGGTGTTCTTTCACTCTCTACTTCATATCCACAAGTAGTGTCAAGGCTGCATGTTAATTGGTCTATTCCAGACAATACAACGGTATGATGCTCTTTGTGCTCATTATTTATTGTCTGGAGATTTTTTCATTTGGATCGTGCCAATACCTACAATCAAAGGTATTTTCATCATCATTTGTGATTATTTTATTGCAGGCATCACAGATTGAAGAAGAACGTCTGGATTTACCTGACCTTGCTTTTGATGATAATTCAAACAATCACATCGACGAAGTTGGACCTGAAATTCCACCTCCCAGTGTACCACTGTCTTCAAATGATAGCATATCCAAAATGGAGGAGGAAATTCTACCTATTATGTCTGGCATTCACGAAGTTGACAATTTGGATGGCGAGATTCCTGGTCTTGACTCATCTGCTCGTAGTGATAGAATTTCCGAAAATACAAGGACTTCGTCCTTAATCTCTGCTGAATTTGAAGATGCCAATCGGGAGCAGTTTGTAAGTGTAAGCTCAAGGTTATCCTTGGAGTTGCATCCATCCACATCAACAGAAAGGTCTGAGGAGCTTAGCCCTAAAGGAGCTGCGACAGATGCAAGCAGCATTGTCTCCTCCACAGCAACTTCCACTGGTTTGCCTACCATTGTTGTCTTGCCCAAGTTGTCAGCACCTGTCGTGAACCTTGATGATATTCAGACGGATCAACTCCAGAGTTTGGCTTTTGTACGCATAATCGAGGCGTATAAGCACACAGCAGTAGCTGGTAGTTCACAAGTCCGCTTCTCCTTGCTTGCTAATTTAGGAGTTGAGGTAAAGGTTCTGTTGAGTGGTTCATAGTCCCCTTTTTCTTGATTACTTCACGGGGTGCACATTTGTTTTGGTAATCTTGTTTTGGCATGTGGCCATGTGAAAATCACCAGTCTTAAACGGAAACAGGCATAGATGCTGGCCCATTTATCCTAATGTTGCTGGCTACAAACGGGTTTGCACAATTTAAGCAGTCAATTTTTTCCTCCCAATTGAATTTGGATAACAAGCATTCTGTACTATCTTACTTTCTGCTAAAGTGGTTTCACAATCAATTGAAAATACATGGTTATTTATTGTACATAGCCTCAAAAATAAAATTGTGTTGCGGTTCAGAAATTAATGAACACAACATATTTTGATTATATTAGTTCTATTGTATAGCCGACAAAAAAATGTGCTCTATTTCAACCACGTTTGTGATCTGGTCTCTCTGCACTTTTAACTTCTAGGTCTTGCACAACGTAGCTGAGTCTTATGATATGTGTTTTGATCACTGTTTACATTAGGTCATGTCTTATCCTGCATATTCAACATAGTTGATCACTCTTTTAACATATATACTTTGAATCTTTTTGCAGTTTCCTTCAGATATAGACCCATGGAAACCGCTTCAAAATCACATATTATCAGATTATGTTAATCTCGAGGTAAATAAATTGCCACTTTCTCTTTCATTGAGATCATTAATAAGCAATCCGAGGTTGAGCTGCATGTTTGATATCTTGGTTTTTCTACCTCCTTTGAACCTTATCCTCTTTTTTATGCCAACTACATGATTGAGAGTGGCGATTCAGTCTTGCAGGTTAGGGTTATCGTCTCCATATTCAACACTCCAAACTGTTAGTTGCATATTGTGCTGTTTTTTCCACCAAAATTTAAGGGAATCCCATGGCCAAGTCTTTATCTCTTGATATTCTATCTACATAGAGATAGAGTCGACAGTCAGTATTAGATGCTTTTAAAATGCCCGCAAATTCTAGACTGAAACTACAAAATGTTGGGGTTTTCCATTTCCGGCTGTGCTTTCTGCTTTTTGTGCTGGCTGATTATCAATCAGGAACTGACTGGTGATCCTATTTATTGGATACTCTTCCTATATTGTGCTGGATATTTTCTTTCACATATTTGACACTGTTATTGATATATATTCTGTGGACACTAACATTGGTGCTGGATCTTCAGGGACACGAGTTAACATTGCGTGTCCTATATAGGTTATTCAGCGAGGTAGAGGAGGACCGGGACTTCTTTTCTTCTACAACTGCTGCTACTGCTTATGAAATGTTTATCCTTACTGTGGTTTGTGTCCCATTCCTTA
Source organism: Hypericum perforatum (assembly GCA_012979155.1). Taxonomy (NCBI): domain Eukaryota; kingdom Viridiplantae; phylum Streptophyta; class Magnoliopsida; order Malpighiales; family Hypericaceae; genus Hypericum; species Hypericum perforatum. The sequence goes on along the minus strand of SOPF01027322.1, from coordinate 34,573 downwards.
CTTCGCTTACCCCGTCTTTTATCTGCTCCCCTGAACTCTTTATCCCCTCCATTTTGAATCACAAATGATTATGTAGGCCGAAACACTCAGGGAATCCTTTCCACCCTCCGATAAATCCTTGAGCAAATTGCTTGGTGAAGCTCCTTATCTGCCAAAGTCGATTCTGAATTTACTAGAGTCCTTGTGTTGTCCTGGAAACAGTGACAAAACTGAGGAGTCACACAGTGGAGATCGAGTCACTCAAGGCCTGAGCACTGTGTGGAGCTTGATTTTGCATAGGCCTCCTCTTCGAGATTCTTGCTTGAAAATTTCTTTGCAGGTTAGTTCTTTGCTTAGTGCTATGTTCAGCATATGTAAGGAAGCCTGTTTTATTTGTGTCCAATAATCTATACTCAAATACCTTTTTTGTCATAAGCTATCCTAGCTTAGCTGATCACCCAGCTTTAAGTTAGATGCTGAAGACTGGCTTCTGTTTGAACTGATATTTACGTGTTGGCTTATATTGGTCTTGGAACTTGCTCACAAGATTATGTTCCCAAAAGGAGTGAGAACAGTGTATAGGAATTTCCATATCCTACCCAAAACCTCAAGGCAGTTAGTAAGTGGATCTTCCACACTTGTAAACCAGCCCGCCACATTTGCAACTAGTGATGTGGTAATCCTAACATGCCCCATCGGTCTGAAGTTCCCACTTCCACCTTGCCAATGGGCCATGACATGGAGGTGGGCAATGGGCCACAGATCTCACAAGAGCAATTGGCTCTAATACCATATAGGAATTTCCATATCCTGTCGAAAACTTAAGGCAATGAGTAAATGGATCTTTCACACTCATAAACCAGCCACCACACTCGCAACTAGCAATGTGGTTATCCTAACACAGTGCAATTGATGTTGTTGGCTAGTGAGCTTTGTTTAGAAACTCTTGTTGCCTTCGTCTACTAAATACTGTCGTATGGTTTTGGTCCCTCTTGCAGAGTGCAGTCCATCACTTGGAGGAAGTGCGTATGAAGGCAATACGTCTGGTGGGCATGCTGTAACTTAAAATTGGATGAACAATTGACCAGCTTAGCAAATGCTTACTGGTTCACTGTTGTTTCCCTCCTAGGTGGCAAATAAGCTGTTTCCTGTGCCGACAATTTCACAGCAAATTGAGGATTTTGCAAAGGAAATGCTTATTTCTGTGATGCAAGTTGATGTTGCAGATGGCACAGATGCTGATGGATCTAATACTGAATCTCAGAAGGTATAGCTTTTGCTTGTTACTGATTTGTGGCCAAAGCATGGATACCATGCGCATGAATGTTTATCTGCTGCTGGTATCTGTTTGCCCCATTCTGAATATGTGCTCAACCTGCCATTTTTTTATGTTTCAAACGTGTAAAGTTCTGGTGGTTTGAGACTGTGTATCACTAAGATGATATATTTTATTACCGGACTTTTATGTATAAATGATGTTGTTCAAATTGAACAAGTAGACAAATTGGTTCTGTTTTGTATTGAATTATGACACCAGGTTTTGACTGTAACAGGATCCTGTTTTGGAGAAACAATCAAATGAGAACCAATCTGTCAGTGCTGTCAGTAGAGATGTTTCCTCCGATACACATCAGTCATGTACCTCTAAAAGCATATCATCACTTTCAACGTCTGAAGCCCAGCGATGCATGTCTCTATATTTTGCTCTCTGCACAAAGGTGTTACTATTTACCTGGGCCTTCTTGTTCTTTCTCAGATTTGCCTATCTCCTTGTAAAGAACTGATTTTGAGCTTTCCCTCTTTTCGGCATTGCTTATATATTATTTATGCTATATACAACCTTGTTAATCTTTAAGGTTTTAAATTTTTATTTTTTACAATCTGATTGCAGAAGCACTCGTTATTCCGTCATGTATTTCTTGTTTATAAAAGCACATCAAAGGCCGTCAAGCAGGTTTGAGAATTTATATGATTGATGTTGTTTTTAAGATTTATGCTTTGTATAATATGATTATCGGTATGCTTTTTTAATGCAGGCTGTTCGTCTCCATATTCCCATACTGGTCCGTACAATTGGTTCATCATCTGGGCTTCTCGAGATAATCTCTGATCCTCCTCTTGGAAGTGAAGAACTTCTATTGCAGGTCCTTATTAATTAAAACTATTGCACCAAAACTTTCTTCTATAGTTGAGACTTATCATCTGATGTATTACATTGCTTTTCTTTCATCAGGTTTTGCAAACGCTCACTGATAGAATCGTCCCTTCTCCGGAACTGTTAGCTACCATCAAGAAATTATATGATACGAAACTTAAGGTACCAGTTTCACTTTTCTTGGAACCTGAAATTTAGTTTGGCAATCAATTAATCTGTTGTGGTTTCAATCTCTAACAGGACGCTGAGATTCTAATCCCAATATTGCCGTTCCTTCCAAGAGATGAGGTTCTCTCACTATCCACAAGCCTTTTCATGTCATCTGGTGCCGCATTCTATTATTTCTTTCAGTATCATTACCAATGGCAATGTCATGCGTAGTATCTCGGTCTTGTTCTTTCCTTTAATTAATATGTTCTATGATCAGTATTTACTTTCCTTTAATTCTGCATTGTACAGTTGCCATGTTCAAGCAGGTGTGTGGATGATTTGTTACTGAAACCTGCTTGTTAGTTACCACATACAGCCTATGGATCTCTTCCGGTTTAAATGCACGAAGAATACTGAAGAATTAAAGATATATATATAGCATTTTTTAGACATCATTAATTATGATCATCATATGTCCTAGGAAAATGGATGTCATAATGACATAGGCCTTCCAAACCTGCCAGAAGCTGATTATCCATTTAAGTTACAGGATAGAACATGTCCAGAGTATGTCCCCACAAGTGTGTACCTTGATCCACCACCCATTCAACAAAACCTTGTTGTATCCTGGTTGCCCTAATTATGTGGACGTTGTCTTTTGTAATTACCTTGTTAGGTTTCAGATTCTCTCCTTTGCATCTCTTTTCTTGTTATTCTTTGGTCCCTTTTGGCAATCTTTTAACTTTTTTCATCAGGTTCTGGTTGTTTTTCCTCACCTTGTCAATCTTCCTCCAGAGAAGTTCCAAGCTGCACTTGCTCACATTCTTCAGGTATATGCTCAATCCATTCAATTTCCCCTTGTTTAGGCAGAAGTGATGTTATACTGAACTGCAGGTGATGTAGAGATGTTCTCTGAACAGGCACTTGATGTTGCAGGAAGCAATATTTCATTAAATTTTCTATTTGCATGCATGCCTGATTTTTTAGAGGCTTTAATTGAACGACTGTTGAACTTCCAAATGGGAGGGTCAAGCTATATGTTATATTAATTTAGGCTGTCTAAGATATTATGTTGGACTAATCAAGTACAATTGTTACCTCTGCACGTGATGTGACCATAATAGATCTCTGATAGTGGATACCAAGCTCTATAATATTTGGACTTCATATCCAGTGGGAATAATGATCGTCTTGCAATATGTACCGTTAAAAATTAAATCCTTCTGCATGTGCAGGGATCCTCTCATTCTGGTGCAGTGCTCACTCCGTCTGAAGTCTTGATTGCTATCCACGGAATTGACCCTGACAGGGATGCAATTCCTTTAAAGAAGGCATGTCATCGACCACCCACTTTGTTACCATTCTTCTGTGAATCTCGTGAACATGAGAAACAATTGCAGCACCTGTTATGTTCATGACTTTAGGCATTGTGCTTAACTTCTAGGCTGGCAATTTGAGAGTCAATGGCATTTTGTGGTCAGATTTTATGTTGTTGATTTGCAACTTTCAGTTTCAATTTAAACAAGCAGACTGATTGTTTTATCTATTCAGATCACAGATGCATGTAATGCATGTTTTGAGCAACCACAGATATTCACTCAACAAGTTATCGCGAAGGTTCTAAATCAATTGGTATGTGCTATCCGGAAATATGAACTTTTACTTTTACCTCTGTGGACATCATCGCGATCATTGCTACTATTTTCATCATTATTATGATTAGAATTATTGTTGAAGAACTGTGTTTACTTATGTTATTGACTTTAAGTGTAGACGAATTGTCTTCATAAAACCATTGAATGAGATCCATGCAATGTGTAACTCAAGTTTGATATGAGAAATAAACTTGCTTATGTTATGCAACATCTACAAAGGTTGTTGGTAGGGTTTTGCCACAGCTTTCTTTATAGAACCTAATGCATTCCTGTTTCTGTTTTGCAGGTTGAGCAGATCCCTCTTCCATTATTGTTCATGAGGACAGTATTACAAGCAATTGGTGCTTATCCAGCCCTGGTTAGTAGCTAACTAGCAGAACAGAACTGGAAGTTTGACAATTTTGTTGATCGGCACATGTATAGAACAGATCATCCGGTTTCTCCACAAAGAAAATTGGGTTTTTCTCACAGGACATGTTGAATGTAGTTATTTACTGTTCTTTCCTGTTGATTCGTGGGGCTAAAGTATTATCAACTTGTTCCCTTCATTGACAAGATTGTTGCTAGCCACTAAATGGTGTTAGATGAGATCTGGATTGAAGTTTCTGTTTCTGTTAGAGCTAAATTCAACTCTACGATCAGAGTTTCCAGAGTACGATTAACTTCTGAATGTGAAATCATTGCTGATATACCTGGTATTGACCATTCCAAATGGACTAAATTAGAATAAAGCATCTGGGAAGGGTTCCGCAGTAGGAGATGCTTCCATATGAGGATCAAATATATGAATCATACAAATGGCTAGATGTTTGCAGGTGCTCTCATAGAGAGATGTCCCTGCCTTTGTGCACATATTGCCCTCTAGTTAATCCTCTTCTTTAAAGTTCTTTTTCCTTGTATTTAACCAATTCCTAAATGTTGCAGGTGGATTTTGTTCTGGAGATCCTTTCTCGTCTAGTTAGTAAGCAGGTGAAAAATGTTCTATCGATGATTGACGGAGCAAGTTGTTGCAAGATTCTTATACCACATTTTGTGATGGATGCAGATATGGAAGTACCCGAAGTTATGGGTTGGATTCTTGAGGTGCGCATTCTTGACGAAGCCTCAGTCTTTCAGTGTTCTACTTCAGGTATGTTGTTTCATGACCTCAGTCGTCTGGCAACTCTAAAAGGTAGCACTGAAGTTCAGCCTATAGACGAAAGCATTCCAATCTATATAGTTTCAGTCTTAGGATAAGTGCTTTCAACCAATTTCTCTATGGACTATATGGAGTTTCACCTTCATCGTGTCTGGGTATGAGATTGGATGAACGTAATCTCAATGTTGGGTTTGAACTGTAACCCAACAGTTTTTTTCTTAATTGAATAGCACCAGACAGTTCCATATTCTATATAATGTTATTAGTTTCTCTAGTCTTCTCGGCCAGTTCAAGTTTTCTTTCTTGTAATGGGTGGGCAACTCTCAGTAACTGCTAATGCATTTATTTGTTGGGAAAAGGTAGATCAAATGAGAAAAAAGTACCATAGCAGGCAACTAATCTAATTGTCTCTCTATTTTATTAGCAAGGCAACATTAGCTTGTAAACGTTAATTAATGGTTACTGGTATTCATGCAGCTGCCTCCACCACAACTAGAGAATGCGCTAAACAGGACGCCGGCTCTGAAGGCTCCTTTGGTGGCCCATGCTAGCCAACCTAACATCAAGTCTTCACTACCAAGGTCCGTTGAATATTTATTTGACCCTTTTCTAGGTCTGATACTTTAGTCGCACATTGGCAAGCAACTGGCTGACGCCCCCTGAATCTTCTAACCCCCTCCGCTATGGCTGCTATAATTTTCGGAATTTTGACTCGTCACAAGATCTGAATTCTAGATTTCTTTGAAATGCTCCATTCTAGGTCTGTCTTGGTGGTCCTGGGAATTGTCACAGATGCACCAACTGCAAGTCCGGCTCAAACAGTTGATACAAGCAACTCGGATAAAGAAGCACAGACAGAAATGACCAAAGAATCCTCCAATGCTACCTGAATTTTGACCGCTAACACCTTGAACAATCATCAGCAGCCGCCAGCCATTTCCCACCTGCAGCAGACTGTAATTCTGCTGCAAGACCCTATTGTTATCCGACTTCAGAGCGTAGCTAGTACCCTATTGGTGAAATTGACATTATAGCATCAGGCACACCAGACGCTTTTCTGAAGCTTTCACGTGTCTTAAAAACTGGGCTTGGTGGGTCTATTTTGTTGGGGCAACATGATGACCTTCAAGGCACTCCCAAGGAGATTGCTTGGAGAACACCATCCAGCGTGGTAGGAAATGATCCAGAATTGTAGGGAGAGATTGCTTGGAGAACACAATCCAGCGTGATAGGAAATGATCCAGAATTGTAGGGACAAATATATGTACTGTGGCGGCCGGAGAAATTATAGTTCATGCTTCACATTATCCGGATCGACACATACTTTGATCGTCGCCGAAATATTAGCTGGGTTTGCTCTCTAGCCTCTTCTGTATATGTGACACGTGAGAAGTGTTGTATCTTATAATGTACCGCTTTTCGTTTACTGAAGTAAGTGTCGTGTGGTTTGGACCACCACTATGACTGTACTGGATCTGGACTACACTGTTAAAACTTAAAACACTGCTGGAGTCCAATCGTTTCAATGGGTGCTGGATCCAGTTCTCTGAAATTCTTTAGGTAAAAAACGAAGTCCAATCGTTTTTCGGTTTTTGAATGTACAATTAATAATAAAAGGCCTGAGACAGTCATCCGCAAAATGAATCAATGCTTGATCTTTGAAAATAAATGACTTTCATGCTAAGTCATCTTTCGTCTTCAACTGCCCTCTTTACTCAAAAAGGTCCTACCTAGTCTTCAGAGCTAGTTTATTAGTTGTGGTGAATCATTTTTTGATCACCGGATTATTTGAATATTTTTATGCCTTCTCGCAATGTCAAATTCAGGTTCAGGAGTTATCTTACATGCGACAGAGATAAAAAAAAAAAGGAAAATTAGGCTAAAACCCCGGTACTTTGGGGATTCAACCGTTTTAGTCCCTACTGTTTAAAAACTACTCTTTGAATCCCTACTATGCATAATAATCGAACTTTTTATTCCCTAAAAGTCAACATAATTTTTTTTATGACCATTATACCCTTTTTTTTAAGTGAACCCAAACCCAAAATCCAAATCCAAATAAACCAACCAAGCCATCTCAAACCCAACCGATCCAAATTTGTCGCCGGAAACGTTACGAGCTCACCGAGGACGACGACTTCTCCAATCCCTATCCTACCTCCTCTTCGCGCTTTACAACTGAGACTCCCTCCTGGTTAGAGCAAACACAGCCAAAAACAATCTTGTCATCTTCTCAATCTAGCTCCAGCGAGCAAAAACACAACCTAAAAACCAACAGTGAACGAAACCCTGAAAGAATTAATAAATGGAAGATGTTGGGCGGTGGGAAATGGAGAACGAGGTCACTGAAGTGGCAACGATGCAAGTTCGGGAATTCCATATCTAATGCTTCGACTTGTGAAGGTACCCGTAATCTTCCTACCAGCCACTTACCTCTTCTCCCCCCAAGCCAACCTACGGACGAAGAGCGGGGATGAAGAGCGTGATCCCGACGCTGCCCTCGTCAGCCTCGACCTCCGATACCACGCCGGAGGCAGTGAGCATCGACACCGCGATGTTGAAGTCGTGGGCCTCGAAGAGGGCGCTGGTGATGTTGATCCCTGCCTGTGGGGCACCGCCGGTATCGGAGGTTATGAGGCCCAGCCCGAAAGGAACGAGGAGCGCGTTCACCGCGAGGACAGTGTAGTTGTTCGCCGCGAAAGCTACAAGCGAAAGTATAGTGGCATTGGAGTTCCCGGAGATGGCCAAGACGGCACCGAAAAGGGGGTCGCGGGTGAGGTTGACGGCGCGAAAGTTAGACTGTGCAAGTAGAAAATTGTTAGTTTCGTAGCTTAGTTTTTTTAGTTACTATGGATGAAATGGATTGAAAAGATTGGATTTTTATGTTTGTAATATGACTTTTTACTGGTTACTAGTGATGGGTTTCATTTGATTTGTGTCTTAATGTTTACAACCTGGTGCAATTTTCTGGCTCTCTGCTTATAAGATTGAGAAAACTGTGTGTTCCTTTTTGTTTGTTAGGTAGCATGTTAGTTCCTTAGATGTGGTGGTAGCTCGTGTACACTGCTGGAAGGGGGAAGCTGGAGGGTTTGAGTTAGTTTAGGTTTAGGTTAGTTTATTTTGGATTGGATCGATTGGATTCTAGATGGCATGGTTGGTTTATTTGGGTTTGGGTTCACTTAAAAAAGGGTATAATGGTCATAAAAAAAATTATGTTGACTTTTAGGGACTAAAAAGTTTGATTATTATGCATAGTAGGGATTCAAATAGTAGTTTTTAAACAGTATGGACTAAAACGGTTGAATCCCCAAAGTACGGAGGCTTTAGCGAAATGTTTCCAAAAAAAAAAACGATATTCTGACGTGGCAAGTTCATAAGACGTCGACTACACCTAGAACCGTATTGACGAGTATTAAACTAGATTAACCAACTTTTTGGTTTTAGTCATGAAATAACAATCTTTAATACTAGTTAAGAGACTCGTGCCATTTCTCAAAATTTTCATTAGGTTTGAATTTAAATAGACGTGAAAGTAAATTCGAATTAAAAAACAAAAAACAAAAACAGAGCTGATATAGGGGCGTGGTAGGAAACAGCAACGACAAACGATCCGCCACCTCACCGTCTCATTTCCTACGACATCTCCTCCTCTTCCTCGTGCAAGCGAAGAGAGAGCTCCAACAAGAACAAAGAGGATCCCAAAAAAAAAAAGAAATAAAGAAGAATGGGAGTGGACTACTACAAGGTGTTGCAGGTAGACAGGAGCTCCAACGATGACGACCTCAAGAAGGCCTACCGCAAGCTAGCCATGAAGTGGCATCCCGACAAGAACCCTAACAACAAAAAAGACGCCGAAGCCAAATTCAAACAAATCTCCGAGGCCTACGACGTGCTTTTCTCTTTTCCCTTTTTGCCCCCCTCCAACTCCTAAAAAAATAACCCAATTTCCACTTCTATAAAATTTGTTTTTTTTTTGTTTTTAGATACTGAGCGATCCGCAGAAGCGGGCAATCTACGACCAGTACGGCGAGGAGGGGCTCAATGGACAGTTCCCACCTCCGTCTGGCTCCGTGCCTGGTGGTGGGGGTGGCGGCTTCCGGGTTAACCCTAGGAGTGCGGACGACATATTCTCCGAGTTTTTTGGGTTCTCGAGCCCGTTGGGTGGGGCTGGGAGGGCAGGCGCGTCGGGGTTCCCGCGCGGGGTGTTTGGGGACGATATATTTTCGTCGTTTAGGGCTGCTTCGGGAGGCGGGGAAGGCTCCAATGTGGTCAGGAAGGCTGCCGCCATTGAGAGGACGGTGCCTTGTAGTTTAGAGGACTTGTACCAAGGTACCACCAAGAAGATGAAGATCTCTCGGGATGTCAGCGATTCTTCCGGGTGAGTTTTCGCGTTGCGGAGAAGTGCATTTCGCAAAGTTTGCTGCTTTCTTTGTGTGTGTGTCGGGATGGTGATCTTGCGGTTGCTTGTTTGCTGCTGTTTGGTTGGTATATTGTCTGGTGTGTTTGAGCTGGCTTAGAATGCTCTTGGTGAGACTGAGCGAGTTCAGTCTAAGGAGTCCTTAAATCTGAAAGCTTGTCGTAAATGCAAGGGTGAAGTTGTTGCAATGGAGTTTTTGTGTCACCTTTTGTTTTTAGACTCGGGCGTGAAGTTTTTACTCCTACTTGAAGGCAATAGCTTTAAAGTTCAACCTGTTCAAAAAGGCCAAGGGTTTGCTGTACGTCAGAATGCCAGAATACTATGATGGTTCCTTTTCTTTTATGGCCGGGGTGTGAAATTAGCTCTAACATGGATGTTTTGTAGAAGTCTGCCTGCCATTTCCTGAATTGTGTCGCAGAAGATCTGATCCCCGATTGTTATACTTCTCCTAGTTTAGGCTATCATGTTTACCATTTCATTGTCATTGGCTTTGCAGCTAATTTTCAGAATTATCTCTTTGCTTGGTTCTTGCGAGTTGCATGGTTATAACTCTGGTTTTGCAGGTGTGGATAAATATCATTTGTCTTGACTGCAGACTTCATTACCATTCATGTTTTGATGCTTTGATTCCTGAGAACCCTCTTTTCCCTTGAAGATTAAGCTGCATGTGGACGTTTCAATGTTTTGTTCTATGGACCGACACAGCCTCTCTGTCTGATCTGGTGTTGCCTTCTGTTTGACTGAGCTCATTTACCTGTTCATACTCGTCTTACTTGAAATGTGAGCCATGAGTTTTTCTGGTTTTAATTGCTTTTCCTCCAGGAGATCTAGAACTGTGGAAGAAATACTCACGATTGAGATTAAGCCTGGCTGGAAAAAAGGAACAAAGATCACTTTTCCAGAGAAGGGAAACGAACAGCGAGGTGTTATACCATCTGACCTAGTCTTTATCATTGATGAGAAGCCGCACGGCGTGTTTAAGAGGGAAGGGAATGATCTTGTAGCCGCCCAGAAGGTCACTCTGGTGGAGGCTCTGACGGGTTATACGGCACAGATAACAACGCTGGACGGACGAAATCTAACAATCCCAATCAACTCCATTATAAATCCCAGCTACGAAGAAGTTGTAAAAGGGGAAGGGATGCCTATTCCCAAGGATCCTTCTAAGAAAGGGAACTTGAGGATTAAGTTCAACATCAAGTTCCCAAGCAAGCTATCTGCTGAGCAGAAAACCGGAATCAAGCGACTGATATCTAACGACAGCAAAGGATGACGGTAGCTCGTCGTGCCATCTTCCGGATCTCCGTAGCTTGGATTCGTTATTTCATCCTCATTAACTTATCAAATAACTGCCTTTTTAGAATCTTCTTGAAGCTTGTTAGTAGATGTATATTGGTTTGCAGGTTTCTGTGACTATTTGCAGCTTCATCCTTGTGTTCAATATTCTCTTGTGGTACACCATGATGCTGGTTTAAGTTTCAAAGCTGGGGTTCACCTTCAAGAGCAAATCATAGATCACTTTCCTCGCAAATTGATCTCTTTTAAAAGAATCACCTAACGAACAAAAACTCTCCCATTTTCTAGCATGTCCTTTCAATTTATTCTTCTTTTTTACACTTATTAAATAAGTTTCTACCTATAAAGGGCCGTTGACACCGGAGGAGACTACTATATTTGGATAACTAGTAATTTTCTAATCTTTACGGTGTAATTTGGCTCTGACTTGAATTATTGGATACATTTTAGACATAGATGCAAGATGCTTAACGGTTAATGGACTCAGGGAATAATGTCAAGTAGGTTTATAAAAAAGAAAAGAGCTTTTGACAATCCCACAAGAAAACACATGATGGAGATAAACATAACCTTAAATCAGATTATTATTATTATAAGCTTGAATTCTATTAGATAAGTTAATTAAATATCAGTTTAAATATTGAATTTAAAGTCGAAACAGAATTCGATAATACTTGACTATCTAATATCAGATTAAAAATATTACCGTCGTCGTTCTCTCAGTCTCTGGCTCGCATAATCCCCGTATCTTGTTCATGCAATAACAAGTGTCGGCCTCTCTTTTTGTCTCATCAATTCACGGCCCTCCCTTCCTTTCTTCCTATTCCCCCCCGCTGTCCGAAACCACCTGCCCTGCCCCCAATTAAACCCAAAAAAACAAAAAAAGAGACACATAACCCCGAAACAGAAGGATCCACTTTTCCCTGGAAAGAAGAATAAGCCCAGTTGGAAATTACGAAAATGGGTTCGAGCCCCAGAAGCGTAGAGGACATCTTCAGAGACTACAGCTGCCGGAGAGCCGGCATCGCTCGTGCTTTAACTTCGGGTTAATTTTCATCTCTTTTTAAGAAAGTTTCCATTTTCACCTTTTCACCGAAGTATAATTCGTATTGCTTAATTAAAGTTGTGGTATTTTTGATTCTCTTTTGGTTGTGCAGATGTGGACGAATTCTATGGATTATGCGATCCTGGTAATAACCCTCTCTCTGTTTTTTTTCCTAATGAATTGGATTGGAGCGGCATGATTTGAAGGATATATTTATTGGGTTATTAATAGAACAGGAATTATTTGTGAACCCAAATTAATTTGAGCTGCTTGTTTCTTTGTTCTTGATTGTGTGGATAATGTTACCAGATAAGGAGAATCTGTGTTTGTATGGCCATCCTAATGAAACGTGGCAAGTAACTCTACCCGCCGAGGAGGTTCCCCCGGAGATTCCTGAGCCGGCTTTGGGGATCAACTTTGCCAGAGATGGGATGAACCGAAGAGACTGGATTTCGCTCGTGGCAGTGCACAGCGACTCCTGGTTGCTCTCTGTGGCATACTACTTCGGAGCTCGTCTGAATCAGCATGAAAGGTTTGTGTCTTTTGTCTTCATTTCATATTTCTCTGTTATTGCTCGTTGAGATTGACCAGATAAGGTTATAGAAAAGGAAAAACTGATATCCTCACTATCACGTGGCTAAGTTTGCTGCTAGTAAAGCGCTGGCATAGTATTTTCTTGTGCATATGGCTGAAAGTATGTCTACTACAATTGTGAGATTGAATTAGATCGAACCTTACTCGGTATGGGTTCCATCGTTCCAAGTTGGTTCACTTTGACAAGAGTAGGAACCTTTTCCCTTGTGTAGCAGTTGGAGTGTTTATGTCAAGTCTGTACTAGGCTAATCATTTAGGTGTTGGTTGCAGGAAACGGCTATTCAGTTTGATCAATGATCTACCCACCCTCTTCGAAATTGTAGCTGAAAGGAAAGCTAGTCCAGATAGCGGAACCAAATCTCGAGGAAGCACAAAGGTTTCATTTCACTTCTGCAAGTATCCTATTAGATTTTCACTTCTATGTTTCTCGTCATCAATTGAACTTCATTTAAATGAACCTTGAATTTCTATATATGATCCATACTGCTAACTGCATCATTCCGCTCGATATGAATAAAATAAATTACTTTCCAAACTCCAACGTTTTATTGCAGCCAAGTCTCGTCCTTTTGTTGATTGTAGTTGCCTTTTAATGCCTTCTTTCCTTTAATAGAGGTCGGGTGAAGGACATGTGAAGATCAACCCTAAACTAACAGAAGAGAATTATGGGTATGAAGCTGCTGCTGAAGAAGAAGAACACGGTGAAACCCTGTGTGGGGCCTGCGGCGGGACCTACAGCGCTGACGAATTTTGGATTGGCTGCGACATTTGTGAGAGGTGGTACCATGGGAAGTGCGTAAAAATAACACCCGCAAAGGCGGAGAGCATCAAGCAATACAAGTGTCCATCTTGCAGCTTGAAGAAGATCAGGCAGTAGGTAATCATGTTCGAAATCAACGACGTCATCTGTTTATACTTTTGCGGAGAACATGGTGATGTACAGATAAGATTCTAATCGGCTGAACCCGATTGTTTCTCTCTTGAGAATCATCATCCTTATCAGACTACTGCAGATTTCAAAATGGAGATAGCATCTGATGTTTACTGCCTCAACAACTAAAGAACCGGAGGCTCTAGAAAGCACAAAAAAGAAGAATTTTCCTGTAAAATACCACTTAGGAAGAAGAAATTTGCTTTTCATTTTCTCATCCGACATCTCATACTTGTATTTCTTTAACTTGATTTACACTTGTACTTGGCTCAAGTTTGGTCTGGATGTGAAAGATTCAACAGATGAGAATATCAGTACTGTGTGGAATCTTATTCCTGACAAGAGCAAATGGTAGGAACATAGTACAGCAAATAATGGACTTAGATTCGACTCACGAACGTAAAAAAACATTGGGAGAATATTTTAGTCCAATAATATTCGGCTTTCAATATTAAAATTTTTGACAAAAATTCAATCCACAATCTACAGAACGATACTCGTCAGCTTTCTTCGCTTCTTTTCAGGAAATGGCCCTCGATCCTTCTTTTCGTCAATTTGTGGCCTTGCCTCTCCTTGCACTGGAAGTTGTTGCCTGGAATCTTTTTCCCTACTACACTCAAAATGTAGTTGGAAATTTCAGTCCAACGTCCACTTTAACGTGAAGGGCCATTTTATTCCCAAGCGCCAGCTCTACTGCATAAAGCCCGTGACCGACTGGATTTGATTGGAGAAACAGCTTCTTTTTTTTTTTATTTAGATGTTTACTACTTGGTAAACTAATTAGAGTTCGGATCGGATCATATCACAAAAGTTATTGGGACTCCCTTCTCTCCAAGTCCTGTCTATTTATATTGCCACTTTTCCTCACAAATCATAAAGAGCTGCTCTCTTTTCTTACCAAAGCTAGAAACTTGCAATTGTGGGCAAGCTCGGAGATCTCTGATCAGGAACATGGCCAACATTCGAAATGGTTGTTTGAGCGGGAAAACAGCGAACGAAATATACTCGGAGTTCTTTGGTACAGAAGTGAGAGTGGATGGACACGACACCCCGTTGCAGGCCAACGATAGATTCTATCAGCAGCACTTCATTGTTGAGGCTTCAGGGTCAAGCACTGTTAAGAAGCAGCCGGCGATAGAGAGGATGCTGTCTTGCAGCTTGGAGGACTTGTACAAGGGGACCATTAAGAAGATGAAGATTTCCCAGGAGGTCGTGGATTCCTCTACTGGGTAAGCGACTAATTCACGTTTGAGCAGTTTGACATTAAAGTTTTAGATAGAACGAGTTTTAATTGAGTTTTCTTGATTGATCTAATGTCTTACAGGAGACTTAAGGTGGTGGAGGAGATACTTCCGATCGAGATCAAGCGCGGCTGGAAAAAAGGCACAAGAATCACTTTTCCAGGGAAAGGAAATGAACAAGGTGGTGGTTGGCCCTCGGACCTGGTCTTCGTCATTGATGAGAAGCCACACAGCGTGTTTGGGAGAGACGGCAACGACTTAATCCTCAACCAAAATGTATCTCTGGTGGATGCTCTAACTGGTTACAGAGGGCAGATCACTACGCTTGATGGTCGGGTGCTCAACATCGTATTAGACTCCGTCATTGGTCCTGGTTGTGAAGAGGTTGTCAAAGGGGAAGGAATGCCTATCCAAAGGGAAGTTTTAAAGAAAGGGGACTTGAGAATCAAGTTCAATGTCAAGTTCCCTAACATGCTTACTGGACAGGAGAAATCGTTAATTAGGCGAGCGATACCCTCTTCCCGGTTTCTCTAATCTCGCACTCTGCGCTGTTGGTTTCTGCAGATTTTTCTAGACCAATGCGTCGGACTTGTGCATAGATGTCAGGATTCTCGCACCTCGCAATTTCGTCGGTCGCGGCTAGTTTAGATCTTTGCATTTCCTGCTGCTTGAACTGTAATGTAGTTAGATGAAGGCGGATTGCTTTTGATGCAAGCCTAATATGAGTGAGTGTTCCTCCAGTGGTTCATATTCGTATGCTTTGTACTATTTCGAACTGTAAAGTTAGATCTAGATTTCGTTGTCGTTCTGTTTCTGATATGGTCGTTTTTTGACCACCTTGGTTAGTCAAAGTTCGAGTATGAGGTTTAGATTAGTGTTCCACTGGCTAACTTGCATCTAGCTGTCGCCAAATTGGCATTAACTATTTGGACTGTTCCAAAATAGATAAAGAATATAACGAGTGATAACGTGATATAGTTAAACTGGCCACATAATCAGAAAAATCCACAGCTTCTTAGTCCACATAATTCTGCCTTACCTGGATTGAAAATCAAATTGGTCAATTAACCAAGAGCAATTTTCCTGTGGTAAAGTATACCAGATGGCCTAGTTTGAAACAATCAATATTTAAACTAAATTTTGTAGAAGTATCATGAATATAATAAAAATCCGTTATATATTAAGTCATACTTACATTTAAATTGATATCACTTGATATTCACCAATCAATATAGTGTAAGAATTTTTCTAATTTATATTTTACACTTACTCGTTTTAAAAAACTTGGAATTAAATTAGAAATATTTTTTTTATAGAAAAACATTTCTACAGGCAACTCACGGTGACAACAACGAAGTATTTTACTAAGAGAAGACAACAACGATGGCAACGTCCTATGAGTTGTACTTAATTTTTTTTAAAGTTTGATATTTATTTGGTTATTATTATTTGATCTTATTTTAAAAAATAATTCTTCTAATAATATTTTTTATATTTGTAAAATAAATATAAAACTCCTTAAATAAATTCAAGATTGTTACCATTTCACCTACCCTTCATTTAAGCACCAACCTCCGAAGTTGTGCCTGTGTCGTATAAATAAATACATGGATCATTCCGACAACTAAAGACATTACAAGGCATCTTCGTTCCCCTCTTATCAACAACATATTCTTAGTTCTCATCGTTCCTAGTAACGTTTTCTGTAATTACAAGTTATTGTCACCCTACACTATAACCTTAATTACCTTGTGAGAGAGTGGGTGGCAAGAAACCTGCATTGCCTTCTCCATTGTAGCTATCCATCTTCACCACCTAAAATGGGTCCGACCCGATCGGCGAGGAGCACCGTGAAGGAGCGGCTCCGGTGGACGCAGGAGCTACATGACCGATTCGAAGAGGCGGTGAATCAACTTGGTGGACCTGATAGTACGTTATGATTATGTTATTTTCTTGATCTTTCAATATTATTAAATTAATTTTGTCATCATCTCAAATTTATGTCCATTTCAAAAATTAATATTATACTATTTGTTTTGTGGTTGTGGTCATATCTTTGATTAATTGGGATTTGGCCCTAAATTTTTTATATTATGATCAGGGGCAACACCGAAGAGTATATTGAAGGCTATGAGTGTCCCTGCACTAACAATCTACCATGTGAAGAGCCACCTTCAGGTTCGTGCAGTTCCCTCCATTAGTTCTCCATGGTCACAGCAAATAACGTTAAGTCGTATACATATGTTTTTTATTCGCAAGTCTCGACTCGATATCTAAAATCTATATATGTATTAGTACTATCTTAACAAATATATGTTAGTATGTATTGCTAACGATAATTAACTTGTTCTACCCTTCTTCAATTAAATTTCAGAAATACAGGGTACTAAAATTCATCCCGGAAGGAGGCCCAGGTAATTAACTAAATTGATTAGTTACAATAAATATCGGAACCATAGAA
This sequence comes from Hypericum perforatum, assembly GCA_012979155.1. NCBI lineage: Eukaryota > Viridiplantae > Streptophyta > Magnoliopsida > Malpighiales > Hypericaceae > Hypericum > Hypericum perforatum. The sequence goes on along the minus strand of SOPF01027322.1, from coordinate 17,511 downwards.
CTTAATGTCCCATGGCGATTTTGTGCATCCCATAATATTAAACTAGATCTGGTCTTCTTATCCTCAGGCAGCAAGTTCGAGAAGAGAAATATCTCCGAACTTCTACCAAATTTCAGTGCCACATCGTAAGTTTCCTTAATTACTATTATCGATCTACATATTTTATACTATATGGTATCAAATAGTTTTACCTGTCATAATGTTGTGATTGAATATTTGTTGCTATTTATAGAGGTGCTCAACTAAGTGAAGCGTTGCAAATGCAAAGAGAAGTAGAAAAGAGAATGAGCGATCAATACGAGGTAATACTATACCTAGTCTATCTTCTCTTATTCCAAAATTTAGTGTAAACGACATATCAATTACTTACAACTGGTATCTAATTGAAGGTGCAAAGAAGTTTGAAGCTTAAAATTGAAGCACAATCAAGATTTCTGGATCGGATATCCGATGAACAAAGGCACCGAGCAACCATAACCAAGCCAACAGAACCCAAATTCAGGGTCTTGGAATCCGAGTCCGAAGGCGACACAACCGAAATCCAGTCCCAAGAACACACATTCCATGTCCTCAATTGCAAGAAGCGCAAAAGTACAAGCACCAATCAGGAAATTGACTCCGTCTTCTCCCACGTGTACAATCTTGAAGCTGCTGCTTGTAACGACTCTGTCGTTATAAATCCGCACTTGATGATGGCACTGGAGAAGGAGGCGAGATTTTCATACCCATCGACGATTAATGACGTCACCAATTTCTCGTGGAATTTTTCGCCTCCGGTACCCAACACCTTCTACTAGCAGGAGTTTATAGAATAATTATTCAATAATGACACATCGATTTACATTTTGTGTTCGATAAAATAAGCTTGTAAATGTAATTAGAAATGTTAGATTAGTTTAACGATCCTTCCGTTGCAAGTTGTTGCAATTTAATACCATAAAAGCAATCAAACATTTCTAATATATGCATATATATATATATATATATATATATATATGTGTGTGTATACCATATGTCTCTGTTACATAGATGTTATTTGTAATATCAACTTTTTAGACAGTATACTTCTGTTTCGCTATGTTTGGAGCGAATTTGTATCCAAAAAATGAAATTATATTAGCATGACGCGGAAATTTCAAGGGGCTGTTGACAAGCAAGTCACGGACCATTTATATGCGCGAAAGGATTTTTATATTAATCTGATCTATTGTGTAAAGTGCGAGGGAGTAACTGGGAAAGTTTACAGAGAAGTTCGTTCTTTTCGATTCTATTAATATTAGATTGGTATTAATCTATTAGTATTAGTTAGTGTTCCTTGAGTCATTTCTATAGTGATTGTTGGAGTATGGTAATTCTTTAGTATGATTAGGTCTTATTTAGTAATTACTTCCTAGTTAAGTTATGTTTTATATGATTATTACTTACATTTCAAGTAACATAATTGATTATATATACTACATATATGATGATCAATGAACCAAGCTGCTTATTTTACAAGAACCAGTGAGACCAATCCTATATTTTATTTTGACTACGTGGATCAAGGAGGAAAGGGCTACTCCCCGATAACAATGGGCCACAGCCCAATTAGCACCCTCTACCATATAACCGTAAACATTGAATCTCGATGATAATATTTATAGTAAACCGTTTACGGTTTCTATTTCACAAGTAAATTTTAATAATATATTTTTTCAAATTGAATCCAATAAATTTTTAAATCCAAAATTTTATTAAGAAAATTTAAGTCGCTGGAGGTTGGGTAGGACTCTGTAGATATCTGTGAGTTTTTCCTTTGTTTCCGTTGTATCCCTCTTTCCATTTCTTTAAAAAAGCATTTTACTTATACACAAAATTCTAATACCACTAATCCATGTCCTAAAGAACACCCGATTTATATAAATTATGGAAGGAATTCGAATATCCCCAAAAAGCTTTAAAGTTCGGAGAATCACAGACTATGTTGAAAAGTATTGAGTCAATTAATGTAAACAGTTAACACTCAGGCACCTATAACTCGTGCGTTGGTGTATGTCGGTGCTTAAAAGATCGGGGCAAGGGTAAGAGATTAGATTAGTATTACTAAAAAAAATAGTTCACTGATTGGATCAGAAAAAGCAACTTGTTGGAAATGCGAAAATCAATTAAATCTGCTTCTGGAATATCAATTCAGAATAATAATATAAAGTCGGCGACATAAGATGTAATGCTTAACACGTTTCGGATAAGGCTTGTCGACTCATTTAACTGGCGCTCCCAGTCCAACTATCCAAGGGAAAAAAGATGGAGATCCGATGCAATTTTACTAATGTTGTGAACATATTTCCCCACCTACAGTGTGTGGAATTCCCTCCCACATACAAGGCGATGTACGTAATTGCACTCACAGGTATAACTCAAAACTCAGTGAGGAAAAAAAATATAAACCTTTTGACAATTGGTATCCGGATGTTCGGTGTGTTGACCAATTTAATGTTAAAACCTATCGAATTTTTTGAAAAGCTGTGAAGTTCGAATACTCAAGTTTGAGAAATTACTGGTTAAATGATTTAAGTATAATATTCTTTTCTGTTTAGATCACTCTATATTTACACATATTAATGTGTTGATTAGTTCAAATTAGAATCAGGTGAATTTTTTTAAATAATACTGTTGCATTCCAAAAATTTGAACTCTTATCTCTCAGTTAAATAACATCATAGCATTAATCTAAGGGTTTGTTGAAAAGTAGCTATACTTTGCATAAATGTATATACATTTATGAGCCCACACCATCACTTCCTTTTGCTTTCCATTTATACCATATACCAAGTTAGGATCATTGAATATGAACATCAGAAAGTTGTTAGCCTGGGTAGTCGAATCAGGCAACTCGAAAAACGTGCGCCTCCTTGCTTATAGTTGCTCCCTCTGGGATCGGATGTTAAGTATAATATATCACTTAAAATATGTGAGATAAGTTTGTTTATAAGTGTTAAAAATTTATAATCTATTATCGTAAAATTTTGAGTTGAATATAAATATTATAACATAATATCAGATTTGGTTTATTTTGTGTTTATTGTTAAACTCGCACGACTCTCATTTTTTGCACTTTTGTGAAGTCAAGTCATTGCAATCATCAACTATGTTGGTCTCGTTGGAGAGTGTGTGTTAAGAGTTATCTCACATCAACTAAAATATGTAAAAAGAGCTATAAGTATTAGAAATCTACCAACTCATCACCTTAAAATTTTTAGTTACATACGGAGATTCTAACATGATATGAGAGCATGTTCAAATTTTCATATTCAACCCAAAATCTGAAGTTGATGAGTTGTAACATTTTCAACACTTATAACTAGTTCATCCCTCGTATTTTACATGATGTAGAAAAATTCTTAACACGTCCCTTCAAAAGAGACCCATCGGGTCGAAGATTGCAATTTTAATTACTTCACCAAAGTGCAAAAAATGAGTCATGCGAACTCAACAATGGACACTAGATCAACATACTCTGATACCCTGTTAGAATTTTCATATCCAAAATTTTAAGATAATGAGTGGGTGAATTTTTAATAGATCAATGCACAATACTCTCAACATGTTAAAATCTCCGTGTTCAATCCAAGATCTTAATGTGATGGGTTAGTAAATTTTTAATACTTCTCAACATGAGATAGACATAATTATTTCACTTTAAATACAAACTGTCTTTTCTATGAGTCGCATTCTGTAAAAAAAAATCAGAATGGTTGCTTTCAGGTTACGACCAATGCATTTTTCATGGTTTTAATGTTTTATCTTGGCGATAAAGTTGGTTTTCGAGATATAGCCAGAAGACAATTTCTTAGCGCTGGTCAATAGTTGTTAGCAATCTTCCTACATGTTTTCTTAATGTCAATGATCGGATCATCTCCATTAAAATCTCAGCTGCAGTTACTTCCGATGATAGTTGTGGCGGAAAGGTAACGCATGATCTCCTCCATCAAAAAATTTCGACTGATTATTATTGTGAATTGGAAAATATAATTATTTTAATAATTTAGTGCGAAGTATCGTACAAGTACATAAATATAAATTAGTTGGTATTGTGTAAGGTCGACCATTCAAAACGTCAACAAAACCACGCAAGGAGACTTGTGAACGACCCTTGATAAGTTGGTATGGCCTATGGGCACGTGACAATTTTAGCTTGTACATAAAAAAAACATGCTACTACTTGAGACATAATTGAGTTCGTTTCTTGAATTGGTAGAGACATTAAATATAGGAAACGAAAGCCAAGTGGAATACTTCCCCATCTTCATGCGATTGGCACAATAATTATAGGCGTTGGTTGGTGGACTCTGACTCACACATTCGGAAAAAACGAGTAATATCGTACAAGTGTTAATGCATCGAAACGTTCATCAACTACCAAGGATTTTTAGAAGCTAAGTGTCTTGCTTGCCACAAAGGCCATTTTTCCTTATGCAAAGCCTGTACTCGTCGAATGTCATTGGTTGGTATTGGGCAGGACGGTCCTCGGTGACGAGTTGCTTGGAGGGCTGAATGGTCAAATCACTCTTGGGATTGTAGAAGAAGGCAAGGGAGAGCCGCTCTTGGTTAGAATTCACAATCACCCGGTGCTCCACGCTCTTGTATATTCCATTGCTTAGGATCTGTAAAGTCATTAAGCAAATTAAATATATCAGGTAAAATACAATTAGGTCCATAGTTAAAAATAAATGGCAAAAAAAAAATTAACTAGTTGCGGCAGTTTCGATGTAATTTTTATATGAAAGAGAGTTGGTACAAATTCTAAACAAATTAGATTAATTTTATGCATATAAAAGAAGTTGAGAAATAATCGGTCATTACAGAGGAAAAAAAAAATGAAAAGACATAAATTTTTTGACGCCTTGTGACAAATTGACTAAGTCCGAGAATACTGGTCCGAGTTTCTTCACTATTTCTATGATACCGATTACAATGATATACAAGTATTTATAGGGAAAGCAAACATAATGATAGAACAAACTTAATAGAATTTGGATATCAATTAAGACCTTAGAAATTATCTTTTAGGGGCATCAAACTACAAACCTAATAAAAAATAGAGTAAGCTCGTACAAAAATATTGTCAAAGCTCGAATTTAAATATGAAAGAATTTATCAAAAATGCAGTTTTTTTTATAACACTTGGTATACAAAGTTTTATAGTACGATTTGAATTGGATAAAAATTTTGAATCGCATCACAACTTTGCTAATTTCAATGTAATATTAAAAAAGAGTTATTTCAATGTAGTTTTAACTATAGATAACTAATCACCTGGATTTGGTCGCCTATGTTGATAATGAAGGCATTTGGGGTGGGGTTCACAGTGACCCAATTATCCCCCACACGAACTTGAAGCCCAGCCACGTTCTCGTCGGGGAGGAGAATGGTCATACCACCTGGGTCTGTGTGTGGAGAGAGTCCAAGGGTCAGGTCTGGCTGAGGGCATTTCGGGTAGAAATTCACCCTCATACATGCACCGAAATTCTCCGATCCACCAAATGCTTCTTGGAGAGTATCTTCTTCCAGGCCCAAGTTCGTGGACAGCACTTTCATCAACTTTCCACCAAATTTCACTAGCTCGTTGCTATATTCACCCACCAAATCCCTGCAATTAATTTATAATTAGTATATTACTAAAATGTAATTGGAATACTTAACCGACTAGCTTTCGAATTTAAAACCATGTGTTTCTTGCCTTCGGTTTTTATTTCATGACGATTTCAAAATATTTATTTTGGGACATACAAGTCTATAATTTTGATATAATAAATTGTGGAGATTTCATCATTTTTATTAAATATTGGTGAGATTTGAAAGTATCTTTTTTCATCTAAATTTTATCAAAACATTGTCACACATAAAAATCACTCGAAAATTTCAGCAGCTCAAAAATTGCATAACGTCCAAGTTGTTTGGCATCCGCACGTGCGTATATGTTTATCTATTGACAATAGTCAAGCTTAAGGTATAATTTAAAGGTGACACACATTTTTTTCAGAAAAATCTTGTAATTGCCTAACCACTATTTTTAACGGGAAGAAAATTACAGATAATTTGTATGGCCGGGTGGGCCCCTGATGGTAATTCAACTGTTATGCAATGCGTCGTATAATTTCCTCAACATATTTTGGACCAGATTGCACTTTTTAGGCAAATTTATCAGAAATGAAAGGGAAATTAGGACGCCATCTCATTCTGTCTGGGTCAAGAATAGAAAAGGTGCACCTATAGAGAAAGACGGATTGAAAGAATGAGATAGATACCACTTGCTTTACAAGAGGCGATAATCAACTGGCTAGGAACTATGTTGCATCCAATTCGCAACTTTTTTCCATTTGGAGCTAAGCTCCTTCTTGTATCAAGATTTCCCAAATTAAGCAAATTTATATAAAGTGTAGTTTTGATTCTCAAAAAAGTTGTGTGCCATCTAGAAGGCATTAATCCCTGGCCGAATTTAATAATTTAGGGTCCTTAAACATGTGAATCTTATGGTATTTTAAACAACTCATATTCAAAACCTTCACAACAAATGGTCATTTTTTTTATAAAGTTAAACCAAATGGTCTTAGTATATACCTTAATTAGCTAAATTTGACGTGTCAGTGCATCTTCCTAATGATAATCTTCATTGCAGCTACTTACGCTCCAAGCAAGAACTAAATTGTTGGAGCGTATGTGCTACATTATTGAATTCAGTTTATTCTAAACCCAAATTATGTGTAAAGAACTATACCTGCTTTTCGGTTATGACATGAATAAATCAATTTGAAAAAAATTTCCATGCAAATTAATTTTGATCTAATGGATTTAATTCGATAAAATGTAATTAAAATCTCGATTTTGAATGATTTGTGTCAAAAATATCTCGATAAAACGGTCGACAGATATATTTCATCGAGTACAAACCTGCAAGAAGATGGTGTAGCGGGCCACTTGTTAGGGTTCTTCGAGGGAGCAGGCAAGCAGTGAAGGAAGAAATAATCACTCCAATCAAGAACCGCCCCTTTCTCGACGCCGAGCCGGCTTCCGTACCCTTCATACGTTGAAGGGTCATTTGCGTATTTCTGTTTCACGTCCAGCGGCTGGTAGAAGAACTCCCGCCACATCTCCTGCGTGCCCCTCATGAGCTCGTGGCTCACCCCGTGGTTCACCACCTTAAAGAAGACGAAACACGTTATTATTTTGAATCATGGAATAACAACAAACAAAAGAATCAATTATATAAAAAAAAGAAATTGAATTAATTTGTTTTGATACAAACACAGAACTTTATAACAATGGATTTGACAGTCATGATCAGCATATTCTTCAGTAGCACGTTATATTGTAATTACTATATTAATGAACATATAATCTATCGATACCGAACGTGTGTACTGGGAGGACATGTAAAACTTTATCATTAAAAAATTATAGTTTCTATAAAATTAATTACCTGAAAAAATCCCCACTCGCGGCAAGCGCGGGACATGAGATCGAGGGTATCCATGCGCACGGCCTTATTCGGGGAGAAAGCCTTCTGGAAGTCAACGACAGGGATGTTGACCACGTTGTTTGTCTTAGACAGGGCAAGAGCACTACTACTCGGCGCCGGCCGGTGACACGGCGGCTTAATGTACCTTGAAGGGATAGCCCTAAGCCCGCTCTCGGACAGAGTTTGGACCCTCACGATGGGCTCCGGCCAGCTTTGGAGACAAGTACTAGTCATGTTTTGCCCTTTTCGGTGGGTCGGAAACTGAAACTACAAAGGAAGAGAGCCAAAAAAGGAGGGTTTCGTTGTGTTTGGTTTAATGTTAGTTCTTAAAATAGAAAACAAGAACGTGGAAGTGGTGAGAATTCTGAGAGAGGGAGAGAGCAAGGGGAAAGGGATTCGTGTTTTATGTGTGGTGTTGCAAGGGGTAGAGTGAGTGGAAGTGAGACGTGTATATGCATGTATTTATAGTGGTTTGGATGTCACAAGATTTTTTTGTTCATATACTTCATAGACAGGCTACTATATTGACAAATAGATTGACTAATTCAAATAATTATGTGTGTATTTGAGTGAAATTTTTATCTCGCTAAATATTTAATAATTTTGTCTTTTCAATATTTACAATTTAAGAAGTTAGAACAGTTCTATCATCAGTTGATCCCAGTAAAAAATGTACATGCATGTATTTATAGTGGTTTGGATGTTGCATAAATACTTTATATATTACATTCACCAACTGCTTTAAGTTCAAGTAAATATATGATATATAAACGGTAGAAAAATTAAATTCGAAATTTATTAGATAAATTATACCAAATATAATGCAAGTGTTCGATATACGACTGATAATAGGCATTTTGCTGTGCGACAATAGCGGCGCCGTGATGGAATTGGATTGTGATATGGAGATGTCGATTAGTTAGAAGATAAGGGATGCAACTACATGCGACATGAAAAGAAAGATGGAATAATAAGCCACTTAATTCACGAGTTGGGACTAGCTATTTTCAGCTTGGCTCTTTGACGGACATTTTCAGAAAACAAAGTTTAACAACTAATTACATTTTATCAACTTTTAAATGTTGGTCATCAATATAATTTAAATTTTGATTCTCTATCAAATCACACTATGATTTATTTCTTAGACCAAATACCCTTGTCATTTTCCGGACCACTCGTAGTTGGTTTCTGATGCATGGCACTAACTGAAGTTCGGCTGTTAAAGCATCATTGGGCACTATTGGAATATGAAAAAAATAACAATCCAACATATGATGTAGCATATCAGGTTCGGTTTGTCAAAAAAAAATCAAATTTTCTAATTCAATTATTTACACGATTATTAGAAAATTGTTTCAATAAAAAGTATTATATAACTTTTTAAAAATTGTGTTAAATTATTTAATCTTCATTTTAGCTGAAAACAAGTGGTGCGTCAGCAAGTATTTTTATTTTCGTCACCTTTTGGTGAGTTGGCTCGAGAAATACCGGGGCCTTGACTCGGGAGGATCCGTCCAAAGATGAAATAGTTGGTTGTTTTCCCCACGTGTCTATTTAGGGGGATATTGGGCTTTAGCTTAGCTGTCGGCTCGTAGTTGAAATTTTTTTCGTCCTAGTGCTTGTGACTTTTGGCTTGGTCAGAGTTTTTTTTTTCCTATTTTGGGTAAAAACTTTATCAAAAATCTCTAATGGGGTACAAATTACAATATACAAAAAAAATTTATGGTGTTCCTTCAAGTCATCATATGTCTAGTATAGACCTACTAATAGAAAATTGACAAGTGTTTGTATACATTTAATTTAGTATTAAATGAATAGGATAAGTATTTAGTGAAACAAAATCAATACATTATAGATATATTAGTCTAGAGAATTATTTCATAATTCAAATTCATTTGGTGAGGAAATAACCAATTAATTAAAGGGAAGTCTAGTTTTAATTTTTAATATATTTTAATTTTCCTAACTAGAGCCATATAAAAATTATATGTGAATCATAAGCAATTTTGACAACGTCAATTATTCTTAATATAATATATGTGATTTATAATACTTTAGATATTTATTGGCATCCAGATATTTTGAACAACTAAATCATTAATAATCATAATGTATCAAAAACTTATTAATATTAATTTTTGATGCATATATAATCTCACATAAACTAATTCAAACAAAATTGAGAAAGCAACCAGAAGTTGGTAGATGAGAGAACTAAATATATTTTGAGTTGGATCATTTGTATGTTGATTATTGTTTAAATAATAATTCAATAATTTTTGCAAAGAAAATATCATCACTTAATTCGCAATTAAAAATACACATATTTTAAAGATAACTTTTATAAGAGTTAAATGCTTGGACTCTCTGTTCCTGCCTAGATTGCTCCTGGCAATTAGGCTTTCCTGTACTGTTTTTTTTGTGAAATAAAAATAATTTACCTTACAAAAAAGAACTAACAAGAGTCCAATAACTGTTTAAATATAATAATTGGATTGTGTTGTGGAATTGCCAATCAAAGTACACATAATAATGTTTGGCATACAATTTGAGAATAATTGAATGTATGGAGCTTATAAATCGATATAATTTTCATATGGATCTACTTAAGAGTATTAAATTAAACGTATAAAAATTAAAGCTAGACTTCCCTTTAATTATTTGGTTATTTCCTCACCAAAAAATTTAAATTAGGAAATGTTTCTCTAGAATAATATCACTATAATGTATTGATTTTATTCCTTAAATACTTATCCTACTCATATTTATATGTTAAAAGGTCTATAAAAACAAATTTTAAATTTCTATTGATAGGTCTATATACCAAGTCACATGTGTAAAGATCACCATAAAATGGACTTGGATTCGGTCCTGGATGGGTAATATGGCCCAGGACCGTCCTGGAGAATTTAAAGGGACGCACGCGCTGACCACTTGATTTCGAGTGGTTTTTCCATTAAGATCAACTGGTTTTTTCAAAACCATTTGATGTTAATGGAAAAACCACTTGATTTTCGAGTAGTTTTTCAATGAAGATCAATTGGTTTTTCCATAAAGATCAAGTGGTTTTTTCAAAACTATTTGATCTTCATGGAAAAACTACTTGACCACTTAATTTTCGAGTGGTTTTTCAATGAAGATCAAGTGGTTTTTTCAAAATCATTTGATCTTTATGGAAAAACCATTTGACCACTTGATTTTTGAGTGGTTTTTCAGTGAAGATCAAGTAGTTTTTCCATAAAGATCAAGTGGTTTTTTCAAAACCATTTGATCTTCATGGAAAAACTACTTGACCACTTAATTTTTGAGTGATTTTTCAATGAAGATCAAGTAGTTTTTCCATAAAGATCAAGTGATTTTTTCAAAACCATTTGATCTTAATGGAAAACCATTTGACCACTTGATTTTCGAGTGATTTTTCAATGAAGATCAAGTGGTTTTTCCAAAAACCATTTGATCTTCATGGAAAAACCACTCGATCCATTTGTCCAGCACATGTCCTGGACACAGCGTCCAGGACCGAATCGTACCTCCCATAAAATTTCTCAATCAAGCATCATTGAAAATACTTCATATATTTTTGGTTTATTGTATTTAGTACTATTATGCCAATCAATCCAAGTAAATCCTAAGAATCCGAACTTGACATATTTTCACACAATAAACTTAATTTTTTCACTAATTAATATATTAATCATTATAATTTTTTTAGAATGATTAAAGAGTTATTTATAATGCAACACTCTCTAGTCTTTCTGGATACCTCAAATTTGAGCATAACAAATTTAATTATTGTTAAAATTTAGAATAAAAGTTATAAAATTAATATAAACAACGAAAAAGTGTGTTGGTGACCGGTAATTGACTAATTTCGGCAAATGGAAAACTGGCAGGTTGAGATTGTTTTGTGATAAACTCTAATAATGGTGGGTGATATAACTTTTGATTGAAATAAAACTAGAACAGAAAAGTACAAAAAAGTACCCTGTGGTTTTACCGATTATCACTTGAGTACCATGTGGTTTTTGAATCGTAGAACCGGTCCAAGTTATGAAAATTTCCATCACTGGCCGGTCCCGATCTCCAATCCGCATGTTTTTGAAAAACCGATGTCGTTTTGTTGCCGACGTGGCAGTCCACGTATTTGGCTTTGTAAAACGGTGAAGCTGAAGTGGCTTAGAGTCAAATATCCATTTTAATACCAAATTTTTTAACAATATTTCAAAATCCCCTCTTCAACCTCCCCCCCTCTCTCTCTTCTCCTTCTCCTCATCCTCATCCTCTCTCTGTCTCTTCTCCTCTCTCTGTCGAGTCGAGCCCACTCCTTCGCTGATCGAGTCGAGCTCAGTCTTCCTCTGTCGAATCGAGTCCTCTTCTGTCTCTTTGCCGCCGTTGTCTCTTCTCCTCTCTCTCTCTGTCAAGTCGACCCCAGTCCTCCTCTGTCGAGTCGAGCCTAGTCCTCTGTTGATCGAGCCCATTCCTCCTCTGTCTCTTCGCTGTCGTTGTATGGTTTTTTGAAATCTTTTAAGATAATCGCAAAATTGGGTTTTTTCAACGAATTGTTTTCTGGAATCTACCGGCGATGAATCGATGATTGAACAACTTCGATAGTCAAAGTCGACTCATCGGACAGACCAGAAGCCCTCAAACATTGTGGTTGATCGTGCGGCCACTATGTAGGGTTCGAGACCACATCAAAGACTCGGGCCACCACGCACGGAGATCCGTGGGTCTAGGACCTCCGGTGACCTCACCCAACCTTGGGCTTGGCTGTGGGTGCTGCGGTGTTGGTCGGAATGGCAGAGATCGGAGTTTGATCGAGCCCAGTCCTCGCCGATCTCCCACCTCCTCGTCGACAAGAGAAGATGGTTGCTAAGGTTTGGGACAACGGAAGACAGGAAGCCTCAACGAATGGTTTCGACCTTGGGGTGGTAGATTGGTTAGGTTGTGGCCGGAGGAGCTGACGTCGTGGTTGGCTCCGGGATTGTGACAGCGGTATCGGTTTTTTGTAAAAAAACCATAAACTATAATCGGTCACTTTTTTCAATTATTTGGATTAATGATTCCGATCAAGGTTTGAACACCATGAATATTGAATATTTAGAGGACAAGTAAGGAATAGGAATCTTGATAGGGGTGGTGAAAAGAGAGAGGAGGAGGAGGATTAGTTTTTTTTTAATTAGTAAAATATTTAGTACTAAAATAGATATTTAACCCAAAATACGTGGATCACCACGTCGGTAACGAAACGACGCCATTTTGTAAAAAACACGCAGACCGAAAATCAGGACCGGCCAGTGATAGAAATTTTCATAACTTGGACCGATTCTACGGTTCGAAAATCACATGGTACTCAAGTGATAATCGGTAAAACCACAAGGTACTTTTTTGTACTTTTCCCAAACTAGAAATATTACACAATACGCATCATCATTGGAGTTCCAACTCCTATGCTATCCAAACTTAACACTTCCAATCGGAGGTTGTTCCAAAACATGAAATCCAAGCGGAAACGAAAGCGAATAATTAGAAAGCCTGTCCGCAATTCGATAACTCTCCGGATAACACTATTGGACCTTAACGTGCAAGTCTCATCTGATGAGGTTCCGACAACAACTCACGAGAGAGGAGATCGGATGTCCTTCCCTAACCCTTCAGCACGTTGATAATATCGTTAGACAGAGAAGGGTGAGCCGGTGGGTGAGCGGAATGGACGATGTACCCGACATATTCCACCAAGAAGTGGATGGATGAAGTGGTTGTCTGGGGACCCAAGTAACTGCTTATTAGGCCGACACGATAAGTTTAACCCTTCCAAGTTCCATCTTTCGGGTATTTTTTTCCTGATCAGACCATTGCCTAAAGGTAGGTCGGACGTCCTCTTCGTAGTGGAAGATCTAAATGTATTCCATTGCTGTATCACTGCTTCAACTAGTAGAAAATTTTATAACTAAATTATACTAAAACATAGCAAATAATTAAACGTATTATTTGTTACATTTTTTAGTGCTAGTTAGCACATTTCTCAGTAGTCTATCCTTTCTTATTTCTTTCATAAGAATTAGCCTAATCTTTAAAAAGGGTAAATTTTTATAAATGCTAAAATTTGAACCATGTACTTCTTAAATAACAATAACTTCTTGTATCGTTGAGTAATATGATATTTGATTTCTTTAATAAACGTTTTTGCCAAATGGTACCGATTAACAAGCGTGGTGTGGTAACCATCCTCTTCCACAAATTTAAGCAAATGCTGCAGATGAAAATCTTCAGTAGATACGCCGCGCAAGAATTTTAATGTACAATCAATTTTTGGACAGTTCAACTAGTCGTACTAAGAAATTTAGGTCACTTCCCCGTATTTTCAAAAACATTGTAGATAACTTGTCAAAAACATTTGCCATTCTGATTTGAAGTTTTGAGTGTGACACACCGAACCTGGCATCCCCCACCACTACCAAGCTTCCCACTTTCACCCTTCTCTTTTTCTCGAAAGATTTGTTTGATGGGTTCATCGGAATCAATACTGTGAGAAGCACAACTGAGTACCATCAAATACAGAATCAACCAATAGGAATATTATTCTATGTTAATAAGATTTATAGATTTTAAGTCATGATAATATAATAATATTAAAATTTAATAGAAAGAATTTTGACGTAGAGACTCAAATTTAAATGAATTGAAAAAGATATTTTACTGGCAAGTGGAAGTTAGAGACAAAAGTACTTGCAACTAAAGAGGCTGATGTACCTTCATAAGAATGTAAAGAGATTAATGTCCGCAAGTAAAACGTGCAAATTAACTTGCCGGTACATAGCACGAATTCGTCGAAAGTTGTATTAAAATTCAAGTCGGCTAGTTCTGAACTCCAACTTCCAAGAACTTTTGATATTCATGTACTTTCCAATTTTAAAATCCAACCTGGCCAAAAAAATTAACATTTTAATTTTTTAGTTTATAGCAGTGTTAAAATTTATTTTTTAATTATTTTATCTGATTCGAACATAAATTAATATTGATAAAAAGAGATAAGGGAGAAGCTTTTGGAAACACTTCGCGACATTCTCGGTGCAAAAAGTCCATGTTGGGGGTGCATGTGAACAAATTCTGCAAGTAATCGTTTGTTTTATAATATTCAAGTGGTGCTCCTTATTTTTCTTAGTTAAGTGACACTGTTTACTTTCACCGTCGCACATTTTTCTCGCTCGCGGACCAATTACGAGCCAAAGAGAGGAGCATCCAGCGTCAAAGATTTAGATCTGTACAACATGTCTGGAGAGGTCCACTTCAATTTGCCACATGAACAATGAGACTTTGACCATCTTGCCAAAATAATTTATGCAAGACATTGGAGCCACAAAGTCACGGATAACATTGAACTATTTGAATAAGAATTTTGACACTATAAGTTAACCACACAAGAGTGACGTTATATATATCATTAACTATAAATCGAAAAAATTTAGTGACCCCGGATTAAAATTTTGTAAAAATCGGTGACCGTGTTAACCGCGTTGAAGGCATAGTTTCGATGCTAAATAGATTCGAGGCCCATTCGGGTTAAACACTTTTTTAACGAAAGTGCCTCAATGCCTTGAAGTTTAACTGAAAATTAAATTAATCCACATAGTAAGAAAAAACAATGGATGTTAATGGCAGTGGTGCCTTGTAATTTGGATTAATTGAACAAAACTAGGATATTATGCTCTCCCGCCCACAACCAAACAATTTTTCTGCCATAATGCAGTAGACATTTCGCTTGGAAAACAAGCACATCATTTCTTTTAGTCTCTCCTCCTGAAGTTTGACATTTTACAACTGCAACACAACATACACATACCACGAATCTTTTGTTCCCGTCAAGATCACAACCCTACTACAAACACAACGTTCACATTCCCAACCAGAAACAACTACAGAAGATTCAAGTGGGAGAAGGTATAACAAGCGTAGTTGACGTGCCATGGCTCGAGGACAGTTCATCGTCATGTGTGCTCTTTCGTAGGACACAAACTAACCGGTCCTACGCATTTAAGATGCCTATCAAATGATCCAGATAGAATGGAAATTGTACAATGTACACAAGCTCTACTGTTGTTGTTTGCATGAGCGCTCACCACTTAATCTCTCTGCGTCGCTAAATTATGCACAAACACTCTGTAAGTTTGACTCATTACCCAAGTTTAGTGAACCATCCTTCATCAGTTTTATGCTAAGATTGTTAAATCTTCCCCTGGAGTAATGACGAGAAGCCTTCCTCCAATCTGTCCCAGTTTTCATCATAGCGACAAACTCATCATAGCTGATTTTTCCATCCTGTGAGGCAATATATCGTTAGCATTGTACACGAAGGAAACATTCCATTCGGTAGAGCAGCCAAAACAGTAGTATCTCTACCTTGTCCGTGTCAACTTCTTGAAAGATATCATTCGCTACGTCTGTACAATCGTCGCCATCTTCCTTCAGGGCATCTCTAAGCTCTTCGGGCTCAATGAAACCATTGCCATCCTGGTCAAAGTAGGAAAATGCCTTGTGAAGATGCTCATCATTTGCCATCCTTCTGAGATGGAGGGAAACAGCAACAAACTCCCCATAGTCTAACTTCCCCTTGCCATTAGTATTGACCTGCAGTCAAAGAGGTAGTCAAGTCAACAATGAAACAGTCTATTCACTGAAGCTCGGGATTGTTTGAAGCTAGAAATTTGCATCATCAAAACAAAATGTCTGCACTGCAGATTTGAGTGCCCTCCAGCTCACGTTCCACTTCTATCAAATACAATGTCACGCCTACTATAAGAGGTTAGGCATTGCCAGTCTAGTTGCTGGACATCTACAGGAAAATGCTGAAGGTGCAGTACTCATTCCACGATATGCACGCGAAGAGGAACCAAGGTCCAGTTGCATCAGTCGTTGCATGACAAATGGAAGAGATAAGAAAGCTAAACTCACAGCTTCAATAAGCGCTTGAACTTCAGACTCTGCAAGCTGCGGACCAAAATTTTGCAGCCCAGCTTTCAATTCTTCAGTTGAAACAATACCATCATTATCGATGTCCATCTTCTTGAACATTTCTTTGATGTCTTCCACTTCTTCATTGGACAAGAACTCAGCAATGACCTAATGAGCCAGCAATAATTTACCAAACATGGATTACAGACAAATATAAATTATAAAGATAGGATGGGAACTAACCCTGAGGGCTTTTCTCTTAAATCTGTTCATCATAGAAAACTGCTTCAGTCTTGACTTCACGGCATCTCCAAGAGGAACATTTGGTGCTTTTTTAGCATTTTGGACCCATGGATGCTCTGCCATGAAGGATCAGATTGTGAGAAGGATGACATCTAATATAATCGTGTCAAAACCAACCAGCTGTATTGAACTGTTGAAACAGCCCGAGAAGCTCAAATAATCTTGTCTTCTAGCTAGAACATAGACTACTTACGCTGGAAACAGAAGCAAAAAATGGAACTAGCACAACTTCAAGCACATTTTCTTGGAAGTACTACCATCACATGATTAAGAAAAGCTAATAATCTTGATTCAGTCCATTAAAATAGAAAGCAAAACTGAAAAAATAGCCTGCGAATTGAATTCGTCACTGTACAAAGGTCTTTGTGGTTACGAAGTTTAGTCTAAAGCAACAGGTGAGTGGCATGTAGATTATTTACCTAACACTTGCTTTGCGGTTAGGCGGAGATTTGGATCTGGCTCTAGCATTTGCCTAACCAAACTTTTAGCACTCTCGGAAATGCTTGGCCATGGATCCCGTTTGAAGTCTATAATTCCGCGAATAATGGCCTGTGCAACCCCTTGCTCAGATTCTGCATTGGAAGTGAAGCTTATTTAAATGGTAATCACTATGAGAAAAATAAGGGGGCAGAGAGAAAGAGCTGCTAAGAGATGGCATTGAAGAAAAGGAATGATATTCTTGAGCAACGAGGCCAAGCACGCATATGTTTGCTCCTCCAGAGGGAAAAAACACAAGAAACAGACAAGTATAGACAAAG
>SOPF01027321.1:3368-20487 GCA_012979155.1 Hypericum perforatum | reverse complement strand
CTCACATTCATGCCGGAATTCAAATCTGACATCTACCTAAACAATAATTGGGCATACTAATCCAATACAGAAACAAAAACCGAAATTAAAAAATAAATAAAATTTGAGACAAATCATCACGGGTTAACCAGTGCAACTAATTGGTCAGTTTCATGATACAGCTAAGCCGATCGTTATCGACATGCCTGAACAACCAAACTCCGACGTAATGATCGGCCGTCAAACCCTCATAGTCCCTGAGGAAGCTCTTCCACCCAGTGCTATTCAACACAAACGACTTCTTGCTCCAATGCTTCAACGTAACCTCGTAGGCCTTCTCATCAGGACCATAGAGAGTGACGCTGACACCTTCCGTCTCCACCCTATTGAGCTCGTCCGGTCTCAGCAGCGGCCGTACGTTACCCTCGTAGTGCTCCTTGGTGATCAGAAACCTGCTATGGCTCTCGCTCAAGTCGGTATTCGTCAGAAGCTTCTCGAAAGGTACCGAACGTTCTGGACCCATGATGTTGCGTAATGAAGAAGCAACAGGCGAGAGGATCGGCAGCATTGCACGAGGGGGCTTTGGAGCTCTCGCTTTGCGCTTGGAGTCGGAGGTGCTTTCGCTAGCGGGTGCTTCAGTTGGTCTAGAGACTACGTTGTTTCGACCATTAGATATGTCGTCTTGTTGGGCAAGTTTTCGTTTCTTGGCCAGCATGGTACTTAAGACGTCGACGGCAATCATTTCCAGCTCACTAAGACCACCATCCATGGTTGACCTGCTGCGCTCTTTAGAACTTAACTCTGGTTATTGGTAGCCGTCTATTTCAAATGCTGATTAAATGCAAAGAATGGAAAAAATTACTACTAAATGAATATATTTTGTACAATAATTCTAAGGTCTTAACCGATGGGCAATCATTCTAGTTCTTCAATAACGAAACTTAAAAGATATTGAAACAAGACAAAATATTGGAAACCGTAGTCATAAGTTTAAAAAAATTATTGCATGCATTTGACGTAGACGTTTAGGAATTGACTTAATAACTACAATTATAGGGTAAATTTTAAATTTATCAAAAAATTTAATGAATCCGTCATTCATATAAAACTATAAAAAACAAAACTATCATCAACTTCGTTTATCCTTCGTCTCTGTGATAGAGAATCAACCAACATTGTTAATATATAACTACATAAAAAATTTCAGGTTTTCTGCTAAAATATGCACCAGCAGTATTGGCTATTCTATGAATCTTGTTTTCTAGTTTATGAATCAAAGATTTAAGTTAGTTTTTTAAAAACAAAGATTTGATAATAAAAATAGGGTTAACAACAAGAAGTCGTAATTTCGCGACTCTTGGTCTTCTTAAAATCTTGATATAGTAAACCGTATTGAAAAAAATTACAATAATAAAAGACTGTCGAGGATAGCACTAAGATAAATTTTGCCGACTTCATAAAATTAGTATATATGTTCAAATTAGCCCGACTTCTCAAAGAACACTAGCACACCTTGCAAACTAACACATCACCAAAAAGAAATTTACCAGAACCGCATAGGACATATAAAGATTTGACGAAAATTGAAGACTTAAAATTCGGTATAATACTGATGTTAAATTTATTTGAAAGGAAACATCTAAGTATCCATTACGAAAAGGAGCAAGAGAAGAAAGAAGAAAATTTACCAGGTTCTTGGAAACCAAAGAAACAAATAAGCGAAGACCTAATCGGGCCCCTTTGTTTTCCTCAGTGTGTAAAACTGTCTTAATAGCTTTATATATTGGACGTTAGTTATTACTTAGTTTTTCTGTTGGGGAATATACCTTCTCCTAGTGTTTAAAGAATTACCAGCTTAGTTCAGTTTAATCGCTATAAAGATAGCGTCCTATAGCAACAAGAACATATCTTTTTTATAAGATGGAACTTCTTATTTATCGGGTTACATAAAAACACAATAACATTGGAGAGAACTTGAAATTATTTTCCATATTTGTTTTTCTCAAAAATGAAAAAGTCAAACAGTCCAAGTTTGAGTATTTTTTATAAGCTATTAACACCGCTGTATTTCATAATATTTGATTAATATTTATTTTTTATTTAATTCTAATATAAATTAATTAATGTGGTGAAATAAATTATTGTATTAAAAAATAGAGAAGGAACCGATTTTTTTAGAGGATAGAAAAATTAGTAAGAATTCGTTTCCTTATCTTAACGGAACTTTATTTTTCTTTTCAGAACAACGGTTGGAAATATAGAGTACAAGTTTGAGTATTTTATAACAGAAAATTTATTAGATCAACTACTCAAATTATAAATAGGTGAATTGCAAAATAACTAGATGATTTTTATTTAAGTTAAAGAAATTGGACTAAGTTTTTGTATTCATTCAAATTATTTAGGTTTTTAGTGTTTTATCACACGGTCTGTACTCCAATCTGGTACCATGTTCTAGAAGCATTTGAAGTTTTTGACTTGGTCACGATAGATTGTCAAGGGTTTAATGCAAGCGATTTCTGCAAAATTGGAGCCAAACTTAAGTATAATATCGTTAAGAGTATGAACTTGAAATCCCAGCAGCCAACGGATGCAATTCTGCTTCTAATCTGTCGAACAGGGTGCCAAATAAGAAAGTCAGAAACCAGAAGCCAAAGAACCAACCCCTGTACCTGAAAGCAAAGGTAAAGAGACAAGGGCCGTTCTAAGCATCATAAGCATACAAGGATGAAGGGATTTGAGTTAACACAGTCACAGGGATTGTTAAGTGTAGATGAACTTGCCAAATTGGTTTAATCCTGGACAAGAAAATATTCATTCTACTCTGCAATATATTGAAAGTGGGTGCATGAGTCGAGTCTCTCAAGGATGAGTGATGACTCTGTTCGTTGCGGTTACAATATAGCCACAAGATTAAACCATTTCGGTAAATTTTGTTATACAACCCAAAATCTTGAAATTTTTAGTTTGCTATCACTTTTGCTTAGGAATCTCAGTAGCTATATTTGATCGAACAAAATGTGAAAGTTAGATAGAAAGATCATAGAGTTCCGCAATAGTGTGAACTCAATCAACTATGACTCCTTGCTTCAAAATCATGCTCCAATTAATCGGATCACGACCATATATTTGTTGGACTCCGGGCCCGGATTGCATTCATCATGCGAATTTGGGCTCGGGCCAATTGGACCAGGATATGGTACTAGTTAGTGAACCGGTATTATCCGTGTGGATAGGCGCTGACGTTAGCGAATGGATAAGCACTATCCTAATGGATAAGCATGAAAGTAAGCAAGCAGCTGAGTCAGCTGCTTACGTAGCTGCTGACACAGCTGCTAGGTTTAGGCTTGTAATCCGTTGAACTACGTGATGAGCCACGTGGCGATACGTGTCAGCTGCTTGTCAGCAGCTTGCGTTCAGCTGCTTCCAACCCTATAAATAGGGGCTCCCCGTCAACCGTTATCAGTGCCACGTGCCACGAGCTACGAGCTACGGGCTACGAGCCACGAGTGGCCACAAGCTGGTCTAAACTGTTTACGAGCAGGCCCTGCCTTCGGGTGGGCCCAGCTCGACGATTTATGAGCGAGCCCTGCCCTCGGGCAGGCCCAGCTCGACGGTTTATGAGCAGGCCCTACCCTCGGGCGGGCCCAGCTCGACGGTTTATGAGCGGGCCTTGCCCTTGGGCAGGCCCAGCTCGATGGTTACAGGCAGGCCCTGCTTCCGGGCAGGCCAAGCTCGAAGGTTACGGGCAGGCCCTACATTCGGGTGGGCCATGTCGAGATAACCACTCGTGTAGGAAAATATCAGTTTAGTACTTAATATTTTCCAAGATATACGGATAGGTCCAGTCGTGGAAATCAGGCTCTGGTTCGTTTTTGTAACATGATCGAACCTCGACCAGCGACTCATCAACAACGTTGCAAGACCAATGGACTTCAAGACTTGTGCGGGACTGTGCTTCAACAAGTAGGTCCCGTTTATTAGCTTAATTATGCAATTGATTAAGCTAGGTTTAATATTGTAATTATGTGTTAATTACATACGAAAACCAACAATTGGTATCAGAGCATGGTTTGAATCGTGTTCTTGTACGCTGTTGTGATTTTGATTCGAATAATTTGAGTTAAAATCGCATTAATCGTGATTAATTAGTTAATCAGATTGATTTTGGACTTAATTGCAAACTGGATTTGTCAATTAAGCTCCAATCAGATATTTGTTATTCGTTTTGGGCTGATTTGAATTTTACGCGGAAGTTTTGGGACCATATTGTAATTTGCCAGTCCCAAATCGTAAAGCCCTAGCCTATTTGGGCGATTTTCGTCCGATTCATTCAAAGGCAAAATCCGACCACTTTCCGATGTTTTTGATGCCAGAGACCTACCTCAAATTACTCCCCTCATATTCCCGAACACCCCAATACCTGATTTGTCCATCGTCGTTGTCGGATTTGCAAAAACCAAGCCCCGAGAGTTCTGTACTCCGACGTGGGGAGAACTTGGTTCTGGGGACAAACGGTGGCTCCCTGCAACCCACTAACTAGACCATCGTGCTCGGGAGAAGCATTTGAGTTGATCCTGACCCGCGGTGGACGGTGACTCGCCTCCGTGTGCGAGTGGTGGATGATGACGGCACGGAAAGGGAAAAGGGGAGGAGTTTTGGTCGGGGAGAGAGAAAATAAGGAAGGAGATGGGTTTTGTGAGAGGGGCATTTTGGGGATTTCATAATTTTTGGCAAAAACTTTAAATATTCGCGTGAAATGTTTTAAATCAGTCACTGTGGTTTTAAATTGAATTTCAAATTGATCCTTTCAGGGATATTTTTAATTCAATTAGGTCCCGAATGTTGATTTAAATTCGTTTTAAGTCCTAATTTTGGTATTATTTTTGTAAATTGAATTTCAAATTGGTCCTTTTGGACAGTTTTTTAATTCAATTGAGTCCCAAATCTTGATTTGAATTTGTTTTAGATCATTATTTGGTAATGATTGGATTTAATTGAATTTCAATTTTGTCTTTTTCAGACATGTTTTAATTCGATTAAATCCCAAATTTTGATTTAAATTCGTTTTAAATCATAATTTGGTACTATTTTGTTTTTAATTGAATAAATTTGTTTTATTCGATCAAAATTCAAAATTATATAGATTTTTTAAAAATATGTGATTTTTTTAAAAGATCTAAATAATTTTTGGAATATGTTCTAAAAATTACTAGACAATAGCATAAATCACACGATAGATCATCGGAAGATTGAAAATTTAATTTTCAATCTTATTTTTGGAAAATATGTGATTTGACCCAAAAATATAATTTGGCATTAGTTGCTAGATAACGATGTCTACCTGGAGTTATCCAAACATGAGCACTAAGTCTCTGAGACAACGTGTAATGTAGATGCATTTATCGCCTCGGATAACTAAAGATAACATATACATGCTAGTTGAACACATCAAATGGATTTTGTTTTTGTTCAAATGGATTTTGGACTTAAGTCCGTTCACTATGGTGAACCTTGGAAGTCTAACCATTGTATGCTAATATGTCATCCTATTAAAGTCTAATGGAAATGATCCAAGTGTGGATCTAGATTCTTAGACTTGAACTCCAGGATAACCTTTTTGGGTTTGATTTATGATTAGGTTTGCATTGTCTAGTGCACACTTTTGTACAATAGGTTGTGTACCTTTTTTTTGAGTTAGTTTGTACTTTTGTTTGTACAACCTCAGATATGTATGAAAATTGGTAACAAATTTTGTACTTGTTACTTGTGTAATTAGTTTTGTACTTATTATACAACTGTATACTTGTGTTTTTGTATGCGTGTTTACATACAATTGCACTATATGAATAAATAAATTGTGTTTGTTTTATTCATGTACCACTTGAGTTTACTATATGTGAACTTGTTATGACCTTAGTTGGAGATTAAATCTTGGATGGTAATGGGAAGCACGCTAGCGACCTACTTCGATTTCAGGACTAATCAAAGACTATGTGTCATTAAAGTTATGAGATTATAGTAAACTAGTTCATATCGCCTAATTAAACTTCTGATGTGTTCTTGTATTTTAAATTCCCTATAGAGATGTCAGTTTATTCTAGAGCATGAAAATCTAGTATATGTTTGAAGAACAAAAGGTTCTCGAGCTAGTACAAATGATTTTGTTAGAGCCTAATAAAGGCAAAACTGCACAACATAAGCATGATTATCATGCCTATGCTTTTTGGAATAAAAAGAACTCTGTTGCATGTTTGATATTGCTGAGTTTTATGATGGATAAAATCACAAGGCAATTTTGCATTTGTGAAAATGCGAAAGAGCTTTGGGATGCTCTCAAAGTAAATTCGATAAGCTTTCTATGTCAAGGCTTTATGTTTTGACAATAAAGTTTGACACCTTTAAGAAATGTCCCGAAATTACTATGAGGCAACATCTTAGGATGATGTCCAACATAATTAGTGATCTGGCTGAGGCTGATCACGTACTTAGCAGTGAGCAACAGATTCACTCTATCATCCGTTCTAAGCCTCCAAGCTAAGAACAGATATAGATGAACCTTACTCATTCCGATAACCTAGTAATATCTATGGATATTACTAAGTACCTTAAATTAGAAGAAGATCGTCTTCTTGCTATGATATCTTATCCTGAAGCTCATTTGATTAGTTTGAATAGCTCTGAGAATAAGAAGAGGAAAGAATAAGGGTTCTTAAATTCCAAAGGTTAAAAACTTAGAACCCAAAGTAGACAGCTCCAGGTCTATAAAAAGAGGCATTTTAATATTTCTAAGGTGAAATATTATAACTATCATAAGAAGGAATGTTTTGCAAGAAATTGTAAAATACCTAAGTAGGTACATTTAAACTCTAATGTGTATGAGGTTAATGTATCTTCTTGGACCCTCTTTGTTGAATCACATTCTATGTGAGTGATAGATTCAAAAGTAATAGACCATATAGCTAGAGATCATGGTTCATTTGTAGAATATTGACAGTTGTCGACTGGAACAAAAACCATTTTGTTGGTAACAACTTGTCTATGAATGTAAATGGTATGGGCACTTGTGAATTCCACCTTTGTGGTGGACGTGCTCTACTTTTGCATGATGTGTTGTTTGTTCCAGATATTCATTTGAACCTGATTTCTGTATCTACTTTGATGTCTTTAGGTTTTTTATTATCATATAAGAATGACATTGTTAGGTTGTATTTGGACAATGCCTATTATAGCCTTGAATAAAACTTTTCGATACTAAGGCTAGAACTGAATTTCTATTTCAATTAGTCTACTCTGACATATATGGTCAAATAAACGTAAGGGCAGCACATTGTGCATGTTACTTCATCACCTTTATTGATGACTATTTGTGATATAGTCATATATAACTGATTTCTCACAAGTCAGAGGCATTAAATTGCTTCATGACATACATGAGTTTTGTTGAGAATCAGAAGGATAGAAAGATAAAGGTTTTGCAAACTGATTGCGGCCGTGAATATCTTTCTGATGATTTGTAAGGCACTTTATGTTATGAAAGGAATTGAACATTAGTTGTTCATTCCTTGTACATCCCAATAGATTGGGGTTGCTGAAAGAAGGAATAGAATCTTTCTTGACATGGTAAGATCTATGATGCCAGAGGCAAATTTGCCAATATGGAGATGTGCTCCTAACTACCACATATGTTCTTAACTATGTACTCTCTAAGTCTGTTACTACCATCCCTAATGAAATATGGACAGATCAGTAATCCAATTTATCCTATTTTAAGCTATAGAGGTATGTGTCCTACGTCTATTCTACCTCAAGTGCTTTTGGTATATTAGGACCGACAGGTAGAACAAGTGTCTTTATAAGGTATTTTGAAATATCTAAAGGATACAAGTTCATATATGAACTGGACAACAGACAAGTAACATAATTTGAAACATATAATGTCATTTTTTGGAGAATGAATTTCTTAGATAGAGAGAGGTTAGTGAAAACCTTGATCTCTATGAAATAGTTAAGCCAGCAATTTTTAGACCCCTTCTTCCGAGTGGGAGAATTGAGAGAGAAAGTTGTGACTTTTTATCTCAATATAGTCCGGAAGAAAGTTCATCTTAATCCTGAAAGGCTCATAGTTCCCCATTCCAGTGGGAGTATGGAATTTTTGCCTAATAATTAGTACGATTCCTGGATATGATGAATATATGAGAGATATTTATCAAAATCAGGAATTTCATAGGTCTAGTAGAACTAGCACACCATCCTGACGATGTAATATCGAAGGTGAGGATAATGCGTACTTGGTGATTCAAGTGAAGTTCTACTGACCATACTTCAGGATGTAGATGAGTCTAGAAATATATCTGGTACAAAGTCATCTCCACAAAAGGTTAAGTAGATTAATGCGATAGAGGAAGAAATGTCTTCCATGACCAAAAACCAAGTTTAGAATCTGGTTGATCTAACTAAAGAACGTAAGACTATTGGGAATAAGTGGATTCTCAAGGTCAAGAGCAATGCAGAAGACAATGTTGAAAGATACAAAGTTTGTCTGGTTGCATAGGGATTCAAGCAACATGCAGGAATAGTCTATGAGGAGATTTTTGCTGCTGTTGTTAGATTCACGTTCATTAGGATCATTTTGGCTATGATTGCTAATATGAATCTAGAATTACATCATATGGGTATTAAGATTGCTTTTCTATGTGGAGAATTGGATGAAGTAATCTATATGATTCAGCCTGAGGAATACATCCAAAAAGGCTACAAACAAGAGGTTTGCAAATTGAATAGATCAATTTATAGCCTTAAGTAATCATCTAGATGGTGGTATATTCATTTTCATAATACTATCATGGAAAATGATTTTATTGTGATTCACAAAGATCACTGTGTGTATGTTAAGCGATCAGGTAAGA
The DNA here is from genome assembly GCA_012979155.1 of Hypericum perforatum. Classification (NCBI taxonomy): domain Eukaryota; kingdom Viridiplantae; phylum Streptophyta; class Magnoliopsida; order Malpighiales; family Hypericaceae; genus Hypericum; species Hypericum perforatum. The sequence continues at coordinate 11,599 of SOPF01027321.1, read as the reverse complement.
ATTAGTTGATGACTTACTCTTGACCGTAAATGACATAGGACTACTTGTCGAAATCAAAGTTTGGTTTTCTCCCAACTTTGATGTGATAGACATGGGTGACACTGATTACATGCTCGAAGTTGTGATTTCGAGAAATTGTTCAAAGAGGACAATGTCTCCTTCACAAGAGACGTCTGTTCGTAAAGTAGTAGAACATTTCAATTGTGATCATAGTAATCCAAGGTATGTCCTGTTAGTGAAAGGTCATAATTTGAGTAAGGTTTTGTGTCCAATTACGACTAAACAAATAGGGAATATGGAAATCATTCCCTGTGCTAAAGCAGTTAGTTGCTTGGTGTACACTGTGTTGTGTACGCAACCTGATATTTACTATGCTATGTGCATTGTAAGTAGATATCAATAGAATTTAGGCTATGCTTACTAGAAAGCTATCAAGGGAATTTTAAAGTATTTGAATGCTATTACAGAATACTCGTTGTGAGTATTCTGTGACAATCAAGTCGCTGTAGCTTATGCAAAGGATATGTGTTTCCATTGCAGGGTTAAGCATAGAGTTACTAGATTTCATTAGAAATTTAGAAAACTCTAAAAGATTGTGTATGAAACATATATCTATGCGTGATATGGTTGTAGACCTTATGACTAAAGCATTATCTCAAAAAGTGTTTGAGAAATGTGTAGTTACTACAGTTTCATTTATAAATAAGAAGTTTTGTTTTTGGCAATATGAATACCTTGCGTATCATGTCAGACAGAAAAGTAGTCCACTCATACGGGTGTTTATCTCAGTGGGAGTCAAATGTGTTGATTCTTGATTGAGATGAGGCAGCTGTTGGATATTTTAGATGTGCAATATCCTATGGCGACAATGTCGTCTTGCTAAGAGAGCAAGATTTGTTATGGGATGCAGTAATGAGTTACTGCATTGGATCTTTTATAATTCTATGATAAGTATTAAATGGAACTTATCATACCTTCTGTCTTAAAGCCTAGAGTTAAGCTGTGGCTACGACTCTAGTATGGTGTTAGATGACATATGTTCCTATTAGTTGGAATTTACACCATAATACAAGAATATGTATCTTGTATGCTGTTCGACTATCGGATGGGATAATAATGTTCATTGATTTCACTATCCCTAGTGTGAGACCACATTTCGAGAACTATGGTTCCCAATATATACCCTTAAGATCCTAAACATATTCTGGAAGTATGATTTAGTGCTGCTATCTTAGTTAGTTCATGAAGAGGTTATGACATATTGATTCGACCTGGCAGGGCTAATTAGAAAAGCAGCTAAATCATTATGGAAAGAATATTGTTAAGGAAGAAGGAACTCTGTCCATCATATTTCGAGGTTCGTTGTTCAGGTATACCAGTTGTATTGAAAAGTACAATAGTGAACACGAATAAAATTGTTTGAAATCATTGTGTGAACAATGGAATGTGATATGAGTCCTGGGGTAAAAGCACACTTTATTATATGTGAGATGTCGAGATGCTACTATTCAGCTCGCTCGTGTGTCAGTGCTTCTGAATTTTAGCTTAACGGACTCGATGTGTGCTGGTCGCACGACCACCTATATAAAAATCATTATCTATACATGTTGACTGTGGTCAATAATGAATGAGTGTAAATTTTGGTCATGGGCCCAAATTTCATCCATTGTCATAATTGATTGATGATGAATGAGTGGGAAATTGTTGGACTCCGGGCCAGAATTATATTCATCATGCAAATTTGAGCTCGGGCCAATTGGACCCGGATATGGTACTGGTTAGTGAACCGGTATTATCCGTGTGGATAGGCGCTGATGTCAGCAAATGGATAAGCACTATCCTAATTGATAAGCATGAAAGTAAGCAAGCAGCTGAGTCAACTGCTTACGTAGCTGCTGATACAGCTGCTAGGTTTAGGCTTGCAATGCGTTGAACCACGTGATGAGCCACGTGGTGATACGTGTCAGCTGCTTGTTAGCTGCTTGCGTTCAGCTGCTTCCAACCCTATAAATAAGGGCTCCCCGTCAACCGTTATTAGTGCCACGTGCCACGAGCTACGAGCTACAGGCTACGAGCCACGAGCGGCCACAAAGTGGTCTAAACCGTTTACGAGCAGGCCCTGCCTTCGGGCAGGCCTAGCTCGATGGTTTATGAGTGGGCCCTGTCCTCGGGCGGGCCCAGCTCGACGGTTTATGAGCGGGCCCTGCCCTCGGGCGAGCCCAGCTCGACAGTTTATGAGCGGGCCTTGCCCTTGGGCGGGCCCAGCTTGACGGTTACGGGCGGGCCCTGCTCCCAGGCAGGCCAAGCTCGATAGTTACGGGCGGATCCTACCTTCGGGTGGGCCCTGTCGAGATAACCACTCGTGTAGGAAAATATCAGTTTAGTACTTGATATTTTCCAAGATATACGGATAGGTCCAGTCGTGGAAATCAGGCTCCGGTTCGTTTTCGTAACGTGATCAGACCTCGACCAGCGACTCATCAACAACGTTGCAAGACCAATGGACTTCAAGACCTGTGCGGGACTGCGCTTCAACAAGTAGGTCCCGTTTATTAGCTTAATTATGCAATTGATTAAGCTAGGTTTAATATTGTAATTATGTGTTAATTACATGCGAAAACCAACAATATTAATCGCAAGTTATCTTTATAAAATAATCTCAGGTGACAATTAGACAAGATGGACGGGAAAATAGTAGTAATCCGGATGACCATTCCTATTAACTTTTGTAATTATATATTACCGTGCGATCCATTTTCAAACACATTACATATTACCATTTCTATTATTACCTTTTGTAATTATAAAATAGTAGTTAAACCTACAAAAAATTTGTAGCCCAAGATTAAACACATTAACGTACGTTTAAATCCTAATCAGCTATTGGTCGATGGTCAAGAGTATACATACGTGGTTATCCGGATTAGAATGAATTGCTCATAAACTCGAGGGAAAAAAAGAGTGCGCCCATGCAACGAAAAAATAACCGAGCTCCATAGAAGATCTTCGCTTGGTAGTTTCATTTTGGTTTCCAAGACCCTCGTGGGTAAATGTTCTTCCTTGCAGCTTTTCGTTATGGAAGCGTTTAGTGTTCGCATAGTAGCGCTCCTTCTATTTATGGTTTACTAAATTTTTTGGTTCATAAACAACTGACTAGTTCGCTGCTTCAAGTTGTGGTTACCACGGAAGAGAAGAAGACGATGTACACGTACGCCGTCGGATAAACAAGACCGAGGAAGACGAAGGCCCTCTTTGTTTCTTTAAGCTCTATTTTTTCTCACCAATGCATTTCTCTCTAAACTTATTACCTTGGTTACCGATGTTGAGAATATATATAAATTTACTTTATCAGAATATTGAATGGATCGCGCTAGCATGGAACTTAGTCGGAGAATAAGAGCGTGTTCTTGGGGGAATTATTTGTGGTTTTATGTTTTTGCACTGTGTTTGTGAAGAATAACGGGCAATGGAATGTGATGTTCGTAATCCGCGGGAGCTGAGGGAGCACGGCGAAACAGCCCTCGCCTTGAGTCCCGGTGGCCAACCCGAGCGTTGGAAACGACGTCTCGAATTCAGAATTTCTAGTTTCGATTTAGAATTTCGGTTTGTCTATGTATCCGGTTAATATGTCCTGTTATTGTTTAGTTGGTTGTTATAATGTCGTCAATTTAGAGTTGCAGCAGCAATTCCATATAGTTAGGTGCATTCTCATACGTTATTAAGAGTTTCGTTTTTGATTTCACAAGAAATGTTAGCTTAGGAATTCAAGTTCAACTTCCGCAACTTCGGAATCATCTTGGTTTTTTGCGATTTAACATTCGAGTAGTTGTTGATGCAATAAATTTTGGGTTATATGATACTCTATCTTTTTATTTATATTTGGGTTATAAGATACTCTATCTTCTTCTCTATATTTCTAACTGTTATTTTTGTTTTCAAAATTTTCAAAAACAACCTTCTTCAATTATAATAAAAAAATATGAATATGAATTTGAATTCTAATTTGAATTAAATTAAATATGATGATTAAATAATGACAAAATTCTAAATTGTATTGATTAACTATTTCATTTGGTTTTGGGGAAAAAACTTCCAAAAAATATAGCAAAAATAATTGCGAACTCGCTGCACTGTTATTAACTTTTTATCTAATCTGATAAAAAAAGAGAAGTTCCAGTTACATTACAATGCCATCGTTATTTAATCCATTGAACTGAACTAAGCTTGTTATCGATTTTGGTTGTTGATTAAAAAAATATTTAGTTTAAACCATTGATCCCATTAAATTGTGACACTCAAAAGTTAAAATTTGGGAAAGAAATTTAAGATAGGCTTTGGGAGCTATGAAAATACCAAGAGTTGCTGATAATCTCAATTTCCATAATTACACAATGATTTCTTTTTTGCGAGGGTGAATTTTACTGAAACTCCTCGGTATGTACAGAAAATGAGTAAACTCCCAACAAAAATAGTACGGATATATATTCAAAGGCGTCACCAAACTCTTATCATGACAAAACCCAATGAAAAAAAGCCAATGAAAAGAAAGAACACCTCGGGTTTAAAATGAAAACATATTTCGAACATGGAAATGTGTAAAGATTCGTGTTTTCACCGAATTTTTTCATAAATTAATATCGACATTTTCTAGTGTAATTTGTACTCATTCACATGTATTTAAATTTTTTTCAGGTTGTCATTTATCCTTTGTCATTTATCCTAATTTTATTTGAGACCATGCACATTTAATTTTAGATTTTTTTTAGGATCTATGCAAAAAAGTTATATATTATTAGTATTGATAAACTAATGAAATCACTTAAATATTTGACGAATCATAAATTATATTCAGAGTATTACATTCACTCTTCTTTGAACATGTAATGTCCTCGTCACGTCGGATATAGACAATCCTAAAATCTTTCGATCATAGTTGCGTTCCATCCCCGAACCATACCATGCAAATTGATGTCGCTCTGATACCAAATGTAACACTCCATAATTTGACTAAGTGACTCCACAAATTAACACGAGACTTTTTCAACATACTTTCTCCTTACTCACATTGCACCCTAAATTTTTTCTCAAGAAGTCACTCATCTTGATGTTATTGTCGACCATGCGCGTTTGATTTTGAAGTTCTTTTCAGATATGCATAAGAAAAGGAGGTACATCTTGTTGATATGAATAGTAGTAATCAAATTACTTAAGTATTCTACACAAATGAAATTATATATATATATATACATATATATATATATATATATATTACATTCTTAAAACAAAGCTAATTGCGATTACGACGAAACAAATCACCTTTATGAAAAAACAAAACTAATCAAGTGAAGGCGCCTCTTATAAGCATTTTACGTAGCACGTCATGCTGCTTATAAAACTATATTGTAAAACTATATTTTATCGCCCCTTGGTGGGTTGCACTTGTAGTAGGAATTTGGATATCGTGGGACTAAGAAAAGTTGTCTCTAAATAGGGACAAAAATCTCGACAATTAGATTAGAATATATTCTAAAAGATCCTAATCTAATGACTATTAATCATCAGGGACATTTATGACTTTTGCCAAAACTAATTGATTTCTCAGTAGTTAATGATTCCCTCTTTTTAGGAAAATTATCATTTAATTCCCTTTTTATAAGAAATTTTAAAATTCGAATCCATTAATTAGTTACAAAAAGAAGGAATTAACAAAAATCTTTTCAATTTTCCTCCTTCTAAATCCACATTTTCCAAAAAAAAACCATCCACTTTCCACCTCCTTACTATTCTCTTTCGACATTCATTTTATATCGCTTATAATCGTCTTTTTTGGTCAGACATGATAAACAAGGGAGAACATACGTCGCTGAGGGTAAAAAGGCCGACACCCAGGAAAGAAGGAAACAAAAAGGTAGACAAGGATAACAAGAAAGAAGAGAAGGTATGATACGCCAAGAATTGGTGTGCATGTTTGCTTAGACTAGGTGTTACGATATGACTCTATCTGTTTAATTCATTTTGATGGATTGTTTGTTTCAATAATGGTTTGATTGGCTGCTTTGTTGGTTTGATTGGCTGCTTTATTAGTTTTCTTGTTTGTTTTGTTGGTTTGATGGGCTACTTTGTTAGTTTCCTTGCTTTGCTAGTTTGCTTATTTGAACGACTGGTTTGCTTGGTTTCTTTGCTGGTTTTGTTGGTTGATATGCTGGTTTTGTTGGTTTGTGTTGTTGGTTAGATTATTTGCTTTATTGGTTTGATGGGCTGTTTTGATGGTTTACTTGGCTGGTTTGCTGTCTTTAAGATGTGTGTTTGATTGGTTGTTATGCTGGTTTGTTTGACTACTTTGTTGGTTTGCTTGATTGGTATGCTAGTTTGATTTGTTGCTTTGTTTGCTTGCTTACTTTGCTAGTTTGATTGGCAGCTTTGCTAGTTTGTTTGTTTGTTTTGCTTGTTTGCTTGGTTGATATGCTAGTTTGATTTACTGCTTTGCTTGCTTGCTTTGTTAGTTTGATTGGCTACTTTACTAGTTTGATTGCTTTGACAAGGATAAATATCCCTCTAACTCTGGTTTGTTATATTTTACAAAAAACTATCTATATTATGCAAGCCTTCTAAAATTATGGCCATCAACGAGTTCTTGCAGGAGCATGTACATGAAGACAAATGAAAAAACGAGAAAACCTCATTAGAAAGATGGGTTTTGATTTTCTTGTGGATCTTGCCATTGATGATCCACCAAAATATGAAGTAATGACACTCCAAAAGGTGGGTAGGGGAAGATGCAAACATTATAGCTGATCACGTTCAATTGATGTATGGTGCTTGACCATTTAGCCAAATGCGTATTGATGTGGATGCACCTTGGAGTGATAAAGCCAAGTTTGAGTTGAGGGAACAATTTGGAGACATGGGTATAATGACTTCTGTACATTATTATTTGAAGACAAAGGGGCTGAAATCAGTACTCAGGAGAATGGAGAAGTGTGTGCAGGATAATGAACAGTAGGTTGAGATATATATCATGTATGCTTTGTCATTTTTTACTTGCACTGACGAAATATGTTATAAGGGTTAAGTATTGGCAATACCTCTTCCAACTAAGCCAGGTGCGAAATTACAATTGGATGGGACATATCATATTACGGGCATATATGGAGTTCGTCTAGGCCTCAGATATATTGAGAGATGGGACGAATATCAAGATGGGTGGAAATTTGCACGCGTTACTTGATTATTCCATCAATTCTTCTTATCTTGCAAAGACAAATAATGTTCCATCATCTGCGATCAAGTTACCAATTAGGAGGTCGGTGACCAATGAAGCATACAAGAAGATATCGTTGGATCAGGTAATAAATTACAAGCTCTAACCATTTTGTTAATATGATTTATTAGTATAATTATGAGAAATAACGACAGAATTTATTAGATTTGCAGCTTTAGCAAAGCTTCTACAATCTTCACTCTTAGCATGAAGCTATTGATAGGGAGCGTGAAGCTATTGATAGGGAGCGTGAAACTATTGACAAGAATATTGAGGTTGTCAAACAAGTGATAAAGGAAAAAGAAAAGACTGGGACTGAGAACGATCAAGTGAACCGTGATAGAGATGATAGCCAATAGAATATGGAAAAGGAAGACCCTGAGATAAATCTTGTTTAGGAATGTTATTAATGTGCGATCAGTTTGGTTCGCTATTGCCTTATTAGTTTGTTTTGTATGGTAACTGGTTTGTTTTGTTGTATCACCATTTTGTTTAGCTGGTTTACTTGGTTGTTTTGCTGGTTTCAATGACTGCTTTATTAGTTTGCTTGGTTCCTTTTGCTGGTTTCATTGTTTGATTTTATTAGTTTGCTGGTTTGAGTGGCTACTTTGTTAGTTTGCTTGTCTGGTTTGCTGGTCTGATTTGCTGCATTATTGGTTTGATTGGCTACTTTACTGGTTTTCTTGTCTGGTTTGCTGGTTTGGTTGTCTGCTTTGATACTTTGTGTTATTTTTTGGGTTTTTGTGTTTTTGGTTTATAATAGCTATGGTATTGGATGTTGTCTAGGCAAATGTAGCAGAGTCTGAGATGGAAGAGGAGAAATATGATGATGATTTTCAGCCCGAGATCAATGTGCACACTGAGCCATATGTAAATTCCATTAAGTTATGATTAACTAACCGATGACATCTGTTATTATTATGTGCACTGTCTCATGTTGTTGTGTGATAGATTCAACCTAAAACAAAGC
>SOPF01027320.1:0-62519 GCA_012979155.1 Hypericum perforatum | reverse complement strand
GGAATCTCTGAATAATTCAGAAAACCATGAATTATCGTTGGCTAATTTCCAGAGGAACGGTAATACGTATGCCCAGATATTGGTACCTTTAGTGATAATATTGGTACCTCTGTTCCGTAATAGTGGTTCATTTGTGTCCAGTATTGGTACATTTTATCATAATAATGGTACTTTTGTTAACAAAAGAAGGTACCAATATTAAAAAAAAGTTACCATTATTGTTGACAAAGGTACCAATATTAAAAGACAAATGTACCAATATTAAGTTTTTTAATAATTTCATTTTTTCTGCTTAAAGACTAAATTACCCTTTAAAAAATCAGTCCGCATGGTGGGGATTGAGGTCACTCCGCACGCAATCTGGACTCATTCCAGAATGAAAGACAGGAACTGCGGTACCATTTTAAAAGCATGCAATTTTTTGAATTTAAATTTACACCAAGCCTATGGAACTTTGTCAAATCCCATATACATTCTATTGCTAGGTCAAATTTCCTTTGCTAAAAACATCAATTATTTCTCCAATCTCTCTTTGCTGAATAATTCTGTCTAAGAACATTAACCCAAGAAACCTCAATAGTTACCCTCTAAGAATCCTGAATTTAAGGATTAAAACTTAAAGACCTATTTGGCATATTTTATAAAAGTATCGAGACCAAAAGGTAAATTACTATGGACTTAGGGTTTCTGATAGGTTAGGGGCAGATTTTAGTTAAATTAAAGCAAAAAATTAGGGTTGTTGGGTCTTTAAATAGACCATTACGGCTCCTCACCTAGTTAGTTTAAACATAATCACAAATTTCCTCCTATTTGTGAAGGTGCGGAGCACCATGCAGCCCCAGGAAGAGAGAACGAAACCACCCAACAATCTCAGCACAAAGAAGGTAAGTTATTCACGTTGTCCTTCCTCATTAGATTGGGTGATCAATTGTTCGTCCCTAAATAAAATTTAAAATTGTTATTATGCCCTACTAGGGTCGAAGAGAAGATCAACTAACAGAGAGTCGCTGCTAGAGGAGAGGCCGAATTGGTTCCATAGACAAGGAGAGGAGAAAGGACCAAGAACAGGTAAGTGGTATTTTTCTTCTGAGTCTGTCTGAAATCGGATTCTGATTCAGGCATGAACACATGCAAACAGTGGGAACACAACTTCAGATTTAGAATTTAAATCGGGTTTTGACTACTCTCGGATTGGGATTCAATTCTAAAAATTGAATTCGAATTTGTAATTATTAAATCCTCAACGAATTAAGTTGATTTTGTCTTTTTCTAAAATCAAATCCGAATTTGCGTGTTTTGATGGTTTCTCATTTTCTGATTTGATGTGTGATTATGAGTTGGATTCGAATTTAGTTTCTACAATGCTTTGAAATCAGATATGTATGATTGAGTGATGTGATAAGGCTTTTGACAAGATTTATGACAAGTTTTGTTATGAGTTATGTGATTAGTTGGTTAAGTATTTGGATAGTAGATTTTTCTGTTGAAAATACTTAGTTAGTTAAGTGTAGTTGGTTAGGATACTGCTCCAGAGTTATTATGTTAGTCGGTTAAGTGTTAGTTGGCTAGGGGATTTGTGGATTGTGCTTGATTACGATGAAAGTATGTTTAAATTAATTTCACTTACCGAGTTTATTCAACTCACGTCAATTATATGTATTCAGATTGTTCGAGCGAGGATCAGTACTGAGATTAGAGAGATCTTTCTGCTGCATTTCATCATCATTTTTTATGAACTTTTAGTATTTCGATTTTAAAGACAATTAATGTATTTTCCATTATGTTCAGATTTGGATTTTTTTTTAAAATAAAAATCTGGTGCCTATGGATATTTAATTCCTAGTATTTGTCACTTCCTTATTTGGATTGTGATAAATTATGGTATCATAGTATTTTCTTCACACACAAAAATGATTGCATTTTGTTCAATCAAAATCATGCATGAGGAATATGGATTAGTTTGTAATAATAGACAAAGTTGAGTGGTAGAGCGATAAATAGACCATACAAAAAAAGGATGAACACTGGACATGGGTGAAGGTGATTTTGGGTGAGAAAGTGGTACGTTGCTAATTTTAGTGGTTTTGGTGACGATGCGAATTTTAAATGGCCGTAAATTTTGACTCGTTTCGAGTTACGAGCACTATAATATATCATATCGAAGATAATTTCAAGACCTACCTGCTCATTTTAGGCCAAAATTTTATTTCCTTTAAATTTTGAATTTTTCTTATTTTTTTAGGTCTTGTTAAGATTACTGGAACTATTATTTAAAAAAATAAAAAAGAGGTATCAATAATAGTAATTTAGGATGAGTGTGAATAGTGAGTGTGACAGAATTATATGATATGATTATATGTTATTGAGATGTATCTATGTATGTATCATGATCTGAAGTCATGAAGCAGTGTTTCAATACTTGATTTTGTAAAGTAATTTATGTATGGTTGGCAAATTTATAGTTATGTATGTCTCTGATATCATTCTTACACATGATCTAAAACTAGCGGCGTTGGTTCATACTCTCAAAGTATGGAGACGTTACCTCTATGGAGCGCGTTGTGACATATATATCAACCACAAGAGTCTCAAAAATATCTCACGCAGAAGGAGTTGAACATGAGACAACGGAGGTGACTAGAGCTAATTAAGGACTATGATATCAGGATACACTATCATCCTAACTAGGCTAACGTAGTAGCAGATACCCTCAGCAGAAAGAACCAGACCAGGGATGGACTCACATCGCATGAAGAACTGATACGACAATTAAGAAATCTGGAGCTGGAGAACTCAAACATACAGAGAGTTCGTTCCTGTTCCTATTGCACAGACTATTAATCAAGAAGATTGAATATTCGATTCGGCCAGCAAACAGTACATATTCTACTAATCTACACACCAGTGTAGATTACCCCCATACAACGATGCCCAATTTCGGGTTGACATTTGACTTCGTGAACTACAATTGTCGACATTCAATAAATTAAATAGCTAATCTTTTTTTGTTACTATAACAAAGTTAATCTACACATACAAAGAGTGGCGAATCACGTTTCCATGCTCGTTTTATGACTTCTTCTCGATCAACAAGATCTCAATCTGGACCGCACTCACAAGTTGAGTTACGTGCCTCCGTAGCCTCTCTTTCATTCTTGATTAAAACACTCATAGATGGTTAACACAAGTGTGATTGTATGACGGAGAGCCTAAATCAACTCGGTAAAGAGTTTATATAGCTTAATTAGCAATATTGACTTAGAATATTGTTGAGTAAGACTTTTGACATGTTTGTAATTGTACTTAATTCTAACTCGTATTTTGGACATCCGAATATTTACGGTAAGACATTTACGAGTATTCATGTAGAAACTATAATAATTTTCATTACAAAGTAGCAATCTGACTCTACCGAAAAAAATAGCAATCTAATAGGTCATGGTTTCAATTACGCGTTAAAATTTATATAATCCCACGAGGCCCACGACGGGGTTAAGATCTGTATTAGCAATCCGATCGATCATAGTCTCAATTTGTGATATTCTTACGGTTCAACAAAATTAGTTACAACATAATAAGATTGGTTTTCGAAGAGTTTAGGCATAATCATTGCAATTTAGTAAAATAGGCATTTCTTTCTTGTTCGTACTCCAAATTTAGTGATTCTAACTCGTGTAAATTTTTAATACATAGATCTATATCTTTATTTATTTATATTTTTGAGTTATGAAATAATTTGGCCAAAGCAGAGCAAGAATTTATGGTGCTCGAAAATAGTTTTGATTTTTGTCGATATTAAAAAAATTTGTGAAAAATATTTGTTATGTGACTATATTTGAATATGGCTTATCTGGAAACTTGATAGAATATATTAAGAAGTTTAGAATTGATTTTTAAAGGATAGAAATGTTAGGATAAAAAGAGAAATGTTTATGCAATTTGATTATGATGACTAAGCTACTTAGCATGCATATAAAAGAATTTTTTTTTTGGAGTAGAGGATAGATAATAAACTTTGTAGGATTTTGCTTAATTTTTGCTTATTCGTGACCAGCCGTAGATATTAACATATGTGCACATATATTGACGATATATTAGATTTGTATATGGTATCTTCTATTTAGCCGACAAAGTTTGTTTATAATGCCACTTTTAAGATATGATAATTTTGTGTCGGTGTGAGAGATACTTTATAGACCTATCTGAAGTTCATCCAATTTGTTTTATATATTTGTGAAATTTTATGTGAATATGTGGTTAGTTTTCTATGAGATTATTTTGATGACCTTCTTTAACGAATGTGTATTTTGTGGTCTTAGTTTTATGTTAGTATTGTTGGGATTATTAGGAACGAATGGTTGGTTAATGTTATTTATAATATTCTACTTACTATGTATTTCAAAATAGTTATTTCTTACTAAATCCACTAGTGAAAAGATTAAAAAAATGATAATTTGTGTCTCGAGAAACTTGTTTGTCTTTTATCTCATGCTACATTTGAAAGTCTCTAGATAGCCTTTGTCTTTTATAATCTAGGTCGTTCTATTGTATATATTTGTTGATCTTTTGAAATATTATTTTACATTATTGTTAATATGTAATATACATGTAATTTTGTGTTTATATTTTGAAATGGATGAGTTTATTGATATGTTGTTGGAGGAGTGCTCTCAAACTTTTTTAGTATTCTTTATATGTTTTGAAAAATGATAAATATGGTTTTTTGAAAAAATAATGTGTGCGGAATTATTTTTACAACTTTATTAATGAGAAAGAGATGTATTATGTTTGAGGTTTATTAAGTTATAATTTATTATTAAGTTTGACACAATGTAACAGCGATCATCAAATTCGTATTTAGGTCGTGACACAATTACACGTTAAAACTTATATATTTCCATGAGGCAGACAACGAGGTTAAGATATGTAGGAACCAACCATGCATTCACTAGTAGGAGCTATAATAATTCCCATTACAATACAAAGTAGGGTAAATTACATCTGGCCCCCTCGAGTTTGGGATATTTAACGCTCGCCCCCCTGCTTTTCTAAAATTGATCAAAAAACCCTTCTTGTATGGCAAAATTGTACGAATCAGCCCCTTATGCCGGAATCAGAGATTTTCTCCAGTGAGGAGGTACGGAAAATGACTATTATACCCTTATACTAAAAAACAAAAAAAAATTAAAAAATCTTATCTCCTCCTCCCTCCTCTCTCCTCCTTCCTCCCTCCTTCTCACTCCTCTTCATCAACCAGCAGCAACTGGGCTTCCCCTAGCTTGAGATGGAAGAAAACTTTTCCAAATAAACAAAAGAAACAGATTCCATTTTCTTCTTCTCTAGAGCCGAAGAATTGGAATAATAAAAAACAAAAATGAAAGAAGAAGATGAGCAGCATAGAGACAGGGTACGATCTGTTAGTGACAATATTCTCCCCTAACGACCGAGTCTTCCAGATCGAGCACACCGCCAAGGCCATCGATAACAGCGGGTGTATGCCCCTCCCTTCCCACCCCCCATCTTAAGTACTTGGAAATTATGGTTAGGGTTTGTCATTGATTTTGTTTCTTATGGTTGCGTGCAAATTTTACGATGGTTTGGGGGTTTATTGCAGGATTGCTATTGGAATAAGATGCAATGATGGGGTTGTAATAGTGAGCTTCCATCTTTTGAATTAGAAAAGATTGATGGTCTTAAGGGATTACTGGAATGTGATGATTTGCTACAGATTGGTGTTGAGGAGAACCTCTCAATCGTTTCCGTGATTGATTTTGTTTGGGGTTTATACGGGTTGTGGTGATTTGGTGGCTGTTATTGAGATTGAGATTGAAAGGAGGATGCTCGAGCAACAAGGCTCACTGTTTATTCGGATTCCATGTTGAGGCGTAGCCTTTCGAGGAGGTAGCGGTCATTTAAGTTCGGGGTTAGGACCGATGACCATGGCTAGAATTTGCTTCACGTTGAACTTTTCTTCTTCTGGTTCTTGATCTCCACGTGATAAGCCATGTCCATTCTGGTTTTACGTTGGTGAAATTTGACTCTGGATGGATATTCACTTGTACTTTGTTTTCTACTATTGACTTGTTAATTGAGAGTTTTGATATGGAGATTACAACTAGGATTTTCTGTCACGAGTTAGGTGTAGAAAGGTGATTTTGCTACTTGTTTAGGAAGGTCCTAATGAAGAGGAGGTTGGAGGAGGGAGGAGGGAGAGGAGATAGGATTTTTTTGTTTTTTAGTATAAGGGCATTTTTGTCATTTCCCGTGCCTTCTCGCAAGAGAAAATCTCCGATTTCGGCATGATGGGCTGATTCGTACAATTTTACCATACAGGAAGGGTTTTTTAATCGATTTTAGAAAAGTAGGGGGCGAGCGTTAAATACCTCAAACCCGAGGGGGCCAGATGTAATTTTCCTACAAAGTACGTAGCAATCTGGCAATAAATTAGCAAATCTGACAGGTCATGGTTTTAATGAGATGTTGGAAATTATATATTTCCACGAGGCCCATGACGGGGTTAATATATGTAGGAACCAACGCGTTTGGCTATTATGGGGACTAAAAAAACTTGTCTCTAAATAGGGACTTAAATCTAGGCCATTAGATTAGAATATAATTTAAAATATCCTAATCTAATGGTTATTAATGACTAGAGACATTTACAACTTTTGCCAAATCCAATTGATTTCTCAGTAGTTAATGATTCCCTCTTTTTAGGCAAAATATCATTTAATCCCCCTTTTATAGGAAATTTTAAAATTCGAATTCATTAATTAGTCACAACAAAAAGGAATTAATCCATGTTCTCTAAAAAAAACCGTCCACCTTTCCTCCATTAATCAAAAACTGTTCATTTTGAAAGAAACAAAATATCAAAAAAAACCCTCCACATTCCATATTCTCCGGGAACGAAACAAAACATCAAAAAAATAAGGGTAAATTACATCTGGCCCCCTCGGGTTTGGGGTATTTAACGCTCGCCCCCCTGCTTTTCTAAAATCGATTAAAAAACCCTTCCTGTATGGCAAAATTGTACGAATCAGCCCCTCATGCCGGAATCGGAGATATTCTCCGTCGAGGAGGCACGAGAAATGACTATTATACCCTTATACTAAAAAAAACAAAAACCAAAACACATCTTCTTCTCTGCATCTCTTCCTCCTCTCAAACAGAAACACCATCAAAGTCGACGATGAGCTTTCAATCATTTCTTTTTATAACTTTCAAAAAATCCCCCAACTTTAAAAACCCAAGCAATAAAGTAACCATCACCATCCAACTCCAGCTACCCGTCCAGGAACTTGGTGGCCGGCTCGTGCCCGATCGCAAAAAAGAGCCCGCTCACCTTCAAGTCCTTGACCTCCCCGGTGACCAAGTTCTTAACTTTAAGTCCACCCAATGGCCCATCCCCGTAGGCCTCCTCAGCTCCTCCATGGCTGTACTTGGTAAGAAAATTCGCCTCCTCCATGGCTGAGTCCCCGCCTCCAATAACCGCTAGTGGCTTCCCCTGGAAGATCGACACCAACTTATCATACACCGCGTACACGGATATCCCCCGGTTCCAGAACTTCTCTGACCCCGGGAATCGGAGCTTCTTCACGACAGCACCAGTTGCCATGATAATCGCCTCAGCCACCACCGTCTTTGAGTTAGAGAAGACTCTAAAAGGCCAAGACGAGAAGTCCACCTTATCGATCGTCTCGGTGAAGATCTGGGTCCCAAACCGAATGGATTGGGCACGTAATTTAAAAGGGGAAGGGTTTTTAATTGGGTTTCCAAGTATGGTCTTCTGGGCGTTTGTTTCCAATTGGATATCCAATTGGGTTTTTGATTGGATTTCCAAGTATGGTCTTCTGGGCGTTTTTTAATTGGATATCCGATTGGGTTTTTTAATGGATGGAATCAGAGGTTCGAAAAAGAAGATCAATAGAGTGATTGAAGATTTGCATATTAATTTTTGCATCCAAGGATAAGTTGGAAGGAGGAAGAGGGAGGAAGAGGAAGGAGGAAGAAAGGTTTTTTTTTTGTTTTTTAGTATAAGGGTATAATAGTCATTTTTTATGCCTCCTCGCCGGAGAATATCTCCGATTCCGGCATGAGGGGCTAATTCGTACAATTTTGCCATACAGGAGGGGTTTTTTAATCGATTTTAGAAAAGCAGGGGGGCGAGCGTTAAATACCCCAAACCCGAGGGGGCCAGATGTAATTTACCCAAAAAATAAAGAACAAAAACCTCCTCTTCCCACTGGCGACCGTCGAAGCCAATCCTCATCTTTCTTTCCATCGAACCCATTCCAACCGCCTCTTCCCGTCGAACCCGTTACCATTGTATCCATTCCAGCTACCCTAAACCCTAAACCCACTCGACCTATCTCTCCTCGTTGAAGCACGTCCACCTTCCGAAGCCTGTTCAAGCACCATAACCTAATAATTTATAACATGGAACCAGTAATGTAAGACTTTGTACCCGTAATGATGGACTTTGAACCAGTAATGTATGACTTTGAACGGGTGATGTAGGACTTTGAACTAGTAATGTATGACCTTAAACTGGTAATGTAGGACTTTGAACCAATATTGTAGGACCTTGAACCAGTAATGTATGACCTTAAACCAGTAATGTAGGAATATGAACCAATAATCTAGAAGGTTGAACCTATAATTCATAACATGGAACCAGTAATGTAAGACTTTGTACCAGTAATGTTGGACTTTGAACTAGTAATGTATGAATTTGAACTAGAGATGTATGACTTTGAACCAATAATGTATGACCCTAAATCGGTAATGTAGGACTTTGAACCAATATTGTAGGACCTTGAACCAGTAATGTATGACCTTAAACCAGTAATATAGGAATATGAACCAATAATCTAGAAGGTTGAACCAATAATTTGTAGGAGAAAGTACACTTAAGTACCCTGTGATTTACCTGTTTCCAAAAAAATGCCATGTGCTTTTTTTGTTACGAATTTAGTACCTTGTGGTTTCATTTCGAGGACAACTTTAGTCCCAGATATCATCGCCACGTCACCGACACATCATGGTCTTTTTTTGGAAATAAGTAAACCACAGGGTACTTATGTGTACTTTTTCTTTAAACGTGTACACATTACTCTTCAGGCTTCACATGGCTGGAAGCCTCTTCCGATGTCGTAACCTCCCCTGCCTGGGATGCCTCAGAACTCACCACATCAACATTGCTCTCCTTTTTAGCACCCGCCAATTCGACCTGCACTTTAACCGTCTCCTACAGCGATTACCTTGGAATCTGACATTTTAGGGTTGCTTTGGCGTTGTTTTAAGATTCAGAATTTTGAAATGCGAAAATGATGGAGGAAGTGTAAGGGCTCAACGAGATACGCGGGAAAAATATTTGAGGTTGAAGATGAAAGGGGGTAAATTTTTAAGGGAAAAGTATACATAAGTATCCTATGGTTTACTTGTTTCCAAAAAAAGACCATGATATGTTAGTGATGTGGCGATGATGTGGCAATGACATCTGGCCGGTCAGCCTAAAATGCTGCCCGGGACTGAAGTTGTCCCCGAAATGAAACCACAATGTACTAAATTTGTAACAAAAAAAGCACATGGCCTTTTTTTGGAAATAGGTAAACCACAAGGTACTTAAATGTACTTTTCCCTAATTTATAACATAGAATCAGTAATGTAAGAACTTTTTACTAGTAATGTTGGACTTTGAATCAGTAATGTATGACTTTGAACCCGTGATGTAGGACTTGGAAGAAGTCAGAAATGTCAAAATGAGAGGAGCTTGCCTGATTTTTGTTTAAATTATATTTAGAACTAATGACAGCTCAAAATAGGATTTTAGGAAAAAAAAGTGTAGTTAATGAAGAGAGAATATAGGTTATTAATGTAATTTTGATGGATTAGGTAGGGTAGTTATAATTTAATCCTAATTAGGTGGGGTGGTTATTAATGGAGGGAGAAACTACATCAGTTAGTGGATTAAGTTAATTGACTATATTAACCGTGTCTCTAAATAGGGACAAACTAATTGTTCCTAGAGTATCCACTCTCGGAACCAACGGGTAAAAAACACTCATGGTCACTAACCTTTCATAAGTTTTTGTCCATGGTCACTCACCTATTTTTTTCCCCTTTATGGTCATTGAACTATGATAAATAAGTCTACTGTGGTCATTTTAACCGGAAAACTGATCAAAGTAAAAAAAAAATAATGGCCCATCAATTTACCTTCCCCATCAACCCTAGCCCTTGACGAAAGCAGCAACCTGCAGGCACAAGCACCATAACCAAAAAACTCCTTCAAATTCTTAAATCAACCCCTAAAAAATAGCAGAACTGGAACTGGAAATGACCTCGGATTCAATACTTTCCCTCTCATGTTCAGTGGTCCGGTGGGGATCGACGTAATCCTTCCTGTGCTTCCACAAAAACTGCTCCAGTTCTCCAGTGCTCTCTAGCTGATCATGCAAAACAGTAAAAAATTAGCAGAAACAAAAAGAACAACCAAAAATCCCTAATGCGAATGAAATTTGCTAATCAATTCAATGAAATACCGAACAAAATGAGTTCACTCGTGGATTCATTCTCGAAATGAACGAATTTTTCTAACTTATTCGTAACCAAACTCAGGGCAAGAAGAACGATGACGTACCATCTTAAGAGCAGATTTGGTGAAGGAAGAGCGCGGTGGGGGCTTACGTATGATGAAGGAAGCCAAAACCGTAGCTAATTTAGACTATAATTAAAAAAAGAAAAATGCTGCCTCCTCCTCTACACCTTCTACGGCGAGTCCCGCTCCCGCTTTGAGTAGTTCACCGCCCTCGAGGAGTCCCCCGGCACCTTCAACGCCTCCCGCTACTCCCTACCATATCCCTATGAGTACCTCTACTGCGACTCCTCCCTATACGGCAACCTCAATGCGGCCCAGATGCGGAAGTGGATGGCCTACCATGCTTGGTTCATAGGGCCCAACTCCCACTTTGTGTTCCATGACACCCCGGAGGTGAGGGCAGTGTTGGAGCCGTGGGTACGAGCTGGGTGGGTCACCCTCCAGGACATCCGGGACCAGGACCGCCACTCCGTCAACTGGACCTTCTTCTTTGACATTGACGAGTACCTCTACATCCCTGACGGTGGCACCCTTGAATCCGTCCTCCGCGACTTCTCCGACTTCACCCAGTTCACCATCGAGCAGAACCCAATGTCCAGCCGCCTCTACCTTAACGACTCCACCACCCGCAACTATTCCCAGTGAGTCTCTTTTTCTTTCTTTTTAATTAATTAATTTATTTATTTTAAAATTAAGAAGAAGAATGGGTGGGTGAGTTAATGTGCGTTGGTGGGTTCGGGTTGATGGGGAAGGTAAATTGATGGGCCATTATTTTTTTTTACTCTGATCAGTTTTCCGGTTAAAATGACCACAGTAGACTTATTTATCATAGTTCAATGACCATAAAGAGAAAAAAAATAGGTGAATGACCATGGACAAAAATTTATGAAAGGTTAGTGACCATGAGTGTTTTTTACCCCGAAACCAACCATGCCTTGACTTAGAAATACTCAATGGGGAATATTAAAAAAGGTAAAATTACCCTTGGGGCCCTCTGGTTTGAGAAAATTCGTGTTTTATCCCCCGTATTATTTTTTATTAGCATTCGACCCATCTAGTTTGCAAAAAGTGTATAATTTGTCCCCTATCGTCGGAATCAGAGGATTTCTCTAGCAAGAGTGGACCTGAGATCACCAAATTGCCCTTGCTTTATTAAAAAATAAATTCGACTTCTATTTTTACAAAAATGCCCCCGCCCAGATTCTATTTCCTACTTGAACCCTTATCTCCTCCTTCTTATATCCTTCTTCTTCCTCCTCCTCGAACCCCTCTTTGTCGTAACCCTCCCCAAACCCCTCTTCCTAGTAGCCTGAATCCTTGCACTATGTTTCCAAAAATTGAGTAGCAGCCCTAATTCCCGACATGTCTTCCTTTTTTCATACGATCCGAACCTTGAACCCTAAAGTACTTAGTGGAAATTGCGACAAACCCTAGGTGTATCCATCGTTGTTTTGAGGAAGCTCAGAGCCATGTCTTCGTCAAATGTGTCATATTGTTTTGCTGATGAACTGAGATACAAGAATGTTAATTGCAGGTGTGGGAATCGGGCTGTGGTGAAGATTTTCGAGAGCAAAAATAACAAGGGTCGCTTATATTATAGTTGTGTGAATAGTGGCATTGATTATCGCTGGATTAGATGGTGTGAGCCATGAGAGAAGCTGCGTACTGAGGGTGCTTGTTCGAAGATGTATGTGGATTCTGGGCAAAGTATTGAAGAGTTGAAGGTGGTGAAAGAGCTTGTGAAAAACCAAGTTCATGTTGCTGCTGATGTGAAACGTTTAATAGCTTGGGTCAAGAATCTTGTTGTACTTTTGATAATATGTAACATTGTTGTCTTTTTCAGTTGAAGTAGAATTAGCTTGAATAGATGTTGTAACTAGCAACTGGTGAATGAATGAAGGTTGTTTTGCTATGTTCTTTTGCTGTGTTCCAACCAAATCACCTACTTTGTGTAGTCTGCACTTTAAAATGCCAATAGAAAGCCAATAGAAAGCAACTTAAAACCGATATCATTAAGGTTCATGTCTTCACTTCAAAACAGACAAAGACAAAGGTTCATCATGTTTCTAGTTGAAAACAGCAGTCACTTCTAAGTTTGATCATACATCAACTTCAAAATATCATAAACTTCATCTAAGTTTGATCATACATCAACTTCAAAAGAAACGGAAATCTTCAGCTTGCAAGAACAGACTCTTCAGCTTGCAAGAACAGATTCTAAGTACTTTTTGGTGAAGCCTCTACTGCAAGTCCGCTTCACAATCTCGTACTCCTCCTTAAACTGACTATAGGTGTGCTGGTGGAAGCTCCATCGTGCTGAGATATAGGTGTGCTGGTGGAAGCTCCAGCATGTTGAGATGCATGTCTGTTGGTGGAAGCTCCATCAGACCAATTCATTTCATCAATATGTAGGTTCAATGAGCTGTAAAGTGGAACCTGACCAACTTCAAGGACTTGTGGTCCCAAACTGCCACTTGATGGTCCACCTTTCTTGCTTTGTTACTTTCCTTTTTGCTGTAAAAAAAGGACCAAGTTGAACTTAAAATACTGAAAGTAACATAAAGTAGTAGATAGTGACAAAAACTTACCATAAGTCTCTTGCCTTTTTTCTTGGTTGGTGCGCCATCACAAGTCCTTTTTCTTCAAGATCTTGCTTTAAGTATGCCAAACTTGCAGCAGCATGAAGACAAGGAACTCCACTGAGTTGCCACACGTTACAACTGCACTTCCTGCTACTTATCTCAACCGCAAATTTCACAGATCCATCATGGATTTCAAACTCTCTATTCATAACAGGTATGATCTTGCACCTCCTACAATCAGTACTCACCTTCCTAAGCTCTTTCAAGACACGGGGAACAACTTTTGACTTACATTTTTCAGCCAAGGTAAACCTTTTGTGTTGCCTCCTCATCAGCTTTCGCCTCAGTTTCTCGAGCAGATCCACAACTGGTAAGTCTCTATACTTCAGAATCCAGCTGTTGAATGATTCTACCAGGTTGTTTGTGTTGTCCATGCATCGCACATAGTCATCGAACCCATGTCTAGACCACTTTTCAGATGGAATCTTCTCAATCCACGAAGCAGGAGTCATCATTTCCTTACCAAATCTTCTAGCTGGAAACTTTTTTAACTTCATCATAGCTAATGTCCTATAGAAGTCAGATCTTGTTGTGGCATATGCTAATTCCCAGAAAAAGCTCTCTACATCATCACCTCTAAAGGCTTGACAGAAATTAGCAG
The DNA here is from genome assembly GCA_012979155.1 of Hypericum perforatum. Classification (NCBI taxonomy): domain Eukaryota; kingdom Viridiplantae; phylum Streptophyta; class Magnoliopsida; order Malpighiales; family Hypericaceae; genus Hypericum; species Hypericum perforatum. The sequence continues at coordinate 48,673 of SOPF01027320.1, read as the reverse complement.
AAATGTGTTTTGCACACCTTCGGTGTCTAGCATTAGAGAATAAAGTTTCAATTTGATCACCTACACCCTGTGATGAACAAGTAAAACACAAGTTAGTTAATTACAAAAAAAATAATCGGATAAACATAAATACATTCAATTAGCTTAGTACCTTTTGTCCATCAGACATAATGGTCAAAGCTTTCCACAACGATGATCTCCAACAGCATCATATAGAAGTTCAATCAACCACTTCCAATTTTGTCCATTTTCCTTGTCTACTATGGCCCAAGCAATGGGAATAATTCCATTGTTAGCATCCAAGCCAACTGCAGCCAATAAAACTCCTCCAAAGGGTCCTTTCAAATGGCATCCGTCTATGCCAAGGAATGGCCTACATCCGTGGATAAACCCAGCCCTTGAAGCATACAAGCACACAAACACTCATGAAAATGCACTTCTCATTCAAGTTAGCCCGGGGTTGTGCTTCTAGCTTAACTATAGACCCGGGGTTCAACATCCACAATAATTCACAGTAAACATTCAACTTTGCATAGCTGTCAACATATGATCTATACTTCTCCATATTATGGTAAGTCTTCGCCTTCCACAATTTCCACTTCTTTGGTTTTACACCCCACTCCTTCAAGCTGGCTTTTATTGTTTTTTTGTCCAAAGTTGGATTAGCATCTAGCAATCCACCAATTTGTCGTGCAATCCATTTTGGGGTTGCCAAACACCACTTCCAACTTTTACACAATTGTGCTCATCTTGATAAGTCTTGATCATCATCATTTTTTGGCCACATAGACTCGACGCATGAATCCTCTATGGACATGGTGGTTTACAAGTTGCTGTAATCCGTCTTGGCTCATTCTTGACATATCAGATATCATATCCGCCTTTGATAATATAGTCTTTTAAGACATTGCGAAACTCAGCCGCATCTTTAAAAAAGTGGCCAATCTGAAAATTGATATCTTTCCCATTTTTAACAGAAAATGGGATCCCCTTATAATCAGTAATTGGGTCCATCTTCACTTTCTTTACTGCCCTCTTACGTAGGTTATCATCTTCAATAACATCATCATCTATATCGCTCTCCCTAACAGCCTTATTACCATAATCAACATCAGCAAAATCTGAACTTGAGCCATCAGAATCTATATCCCCAGGAGGTGAGTTTTGACAATCCTGATCAGCCGCATCAAAATCTTCCTCAACCATGAATTCATCTAAATTGAGGTCTTCTGATGAAGATCCAGCAGAAGACAAGCCTGAATAATCAGGATCATCTTCGTCCTCATCATCTCCAACAGGAATCTCCATATCAACTTCAGGGACAATGTCCTTTTCAGCTTCTGCTTCTCCAACACTCACATTAAGACTCCCTTCCTCTCTTTCAGCCACTATAGGAATCTCATGTTGAACTTCTTCTTCTCCAAAATACACATTAACACTCTCTTCTTCTCTTTCAGCCACTATAGGAACCTCATGTTCAACTTCTTCTTCTCCAACACCCACATTAACACTTTCTTTTTCTCTTTCAACCACTACAGGAACCTCCTGTTCAAATTAAGGGCGAACCTTTACATCCTCTTCCCAACAAACCCTTCTAGCAATAGAAGTCACTTTTTCCCAAACCAGAGTCGGTTCTGCTTCATCCGACTCAATATAAATGTGAATAATATCATCATTTTCATAGTACTTGAACATGAACTCAACTTCTTTATCACTTGATATCTTCATACTGATATCCAGCCTATACTCATACCCCGAACTACTCAACCCAAAAGCCTTAGTGGCATCGTTCACCAAATGCAAGAAACTATAGCGATTCGGAGGTACCTTGTCATAGCATACTGACTTCCCATTGAGCACGAACTCTAGTGTGAATGTCTTCCCTTCCATTATGTTCCAACTTCTTCCACAAGAGTCTCGACGAACACGTTCCAATTTCGAGGAAATTAGGGTTTTTTAAACCCTAATTTCTGCAGATTTCCGTGCGATGGTGGCTTCAAGGTCAGTGCTTTGGGAAAAGAGAGGAATGTGGGGTGAGAGATGTACGAGGAAGAGGGGTTTGGATGGGTTAAGGGGAAAAGGAAGAGGGGTTCGGGGTGGAGAGAAGGGGGTTTTTTAGGAGGGAGTTTATTGGCGGGGATATTAGGAAATAGAATTTGGGCGGGGGCATTTTTGTAAAAATAGAAGTCGAATTTATTTTTTAACAAAGCAAGGGCAATTTGGTAATCTCGGGTCCACTCTTGCCAGAGAAATCCTCTGATTCTGATGATAGGGGGCAAATTATACACTTTTTGCAAACTAGAAGGGTCGAATGCTAATAAAAAATAATATGGGGGCTAAAACACAAATTTCCTCAAACCAGAGGGGTCCGAGGGTAATTTTCCCTTAAAACATGTTAGGAACCAGCCAACTCATAAACAACTGATACAGTTACATGTTTTTTTTCACAATTGCACATGTTTTACGTAAATATTTTGAAACCACAGGTAATTAAAAATTCTTGTCCTGTGACCTCTACTGCTTAACAACCAAACTTGGTATATTTCACAAATGTATCAACTTACCTCTAAGGTATCAAAATAAGTTTGAGCAAGGATGATCTTGCAGAGTAATACTCTTTGGCTGGCTATAGTTCTCACAGTATGTCTGCTTGGAGCTAACTTGCATACTATGGAAGGACGTCCACACAGGATTCTCCTGGGTAGCGATGTGGATATCGATGATCTATTCGCTCTACTATATCTCTTGAAGCTTAACAGATCAGAGTTTGAAGTCGAGGTAAAAAATTCAGTAGCATGTAGCATCCATAGATGTTTTTTTATATCTTATAGCAAAATAGTTCAGTGATACACGAAAAATTGACATCAATTAAATATGTAATCAAATAATATAGTAGTAAATAAGATTCGTTAATGAGGGTTTGAACACAAAATCTAATCAATCAAAAATGTGTAGAAACAATTATTTTAATGAAGAAGTTTATGGTTATAATTAAATAAACTAAAATAATAACGTAAAGAAAGAATCGTAAATAAATGAAGATAAACAAGCATGATACCCTTATTGATTGACTATGTATATCAAGATTATGGTTTTTATGAAGTTTTAACTAGTATTCGGAGTATTCTAATGCATCTACATAATAGTTTCGCTCATTAGGTTGTCAAAACAAAGATAGTAGATGCTTAAATTATTAATTAATGATTTCAATAATCAACTAAACTTAAAGCTAAATTAATCTCTATTATGATGATTTCTCCTAGCGGATTATTTTTATGTTATCAAAGCGTCTCATTAATAACTAAGAATATGCTAACTATTTTTTTCATTAATTCGAGTGTCTCTCGGTTCACTCTCATCAACTATAATCATAAACTCGATGGTCAATTCAGATTAAGTATTAAGATCATCAATTAACTACTAGTTCAAAAAATATTTGAAGCATAAATTGATATAGTCAATCAATCACATAATTAAGACATCTCACTCACAAGAGAACTACTCATTATGTAGAATAATAAAGCATAAAATATAAACAAAGAGCATGATAACAATTAACATAAGAGAAAGAGATAGAAAGACTTATTCTCCTGAGCAAGTATTACAAGACTCTACCTTAATCTTAATTAAAATATGACTCCAATTGATCTCAAAAGTTATATTAGCAAGGTCTTATGAGGTGCTAAAAATTGATGATTAAGTCTAAAGACTAATGGCATTTATACAGTTAACAATCTAACTAGAAAATAAAAAAATGTAGAAGAGGTTGTTCCTAATTCAAAATACTAAAATCCAAAACAAGTGGCCTAAAATAAGAAAAATATCAAAATATAATTTTTTTACAGCCAAAAAAGAAAGTCATCCAAGTTTAGAATAGGCTCAAAATCATCAAAATAAGAAGAGTTAGGATAGCTCGAATCAGCCACCTGGCATCTGCCAATAGCCTGGCGTGCACTAAGTAAACTCTCATACACGCTTAAGCATTCCCGTGCGAAGGTGTTTTTTAGCCCAGTTACATTTTTGTATTTTCTATTTTTCACCCTCTTAACCTCTGAATCTAATCTTGATTTTTGAGATAAAAAATTTAGATCTATTTTCAACCTTTGCAACAATATCTCATATAAGATAATTCAATGCTCGAATAAAGAGTTATAACTCTCGTAATACAGTCTATTATAATCACCCCTTCAATAGTCGCCAATCGCTCGTGAGTTGCTCCAAATACATATAAAAATATATGAAAGATCAATAGGTATCCATTTCTTGACTTGAACACATCTAATTGACATGAAACTCAAATAAACACGACTAAAGTCCTACGGATCGTTTAACACGAGACTTGCCACTTATTCATTATGCCTTATTCTCAAACATTTCCCAAATCTTCACTTTCCCGTCATATCATACTTGTTCCTTTTCAACTTTTCACAACCTTTTTTCATAATCTTTTTCTATTTTTGTATTTTTTCCATAACTTGCTTTAACTGACTTTATTTTTTCTTTTGTACAAATTCAACCTAGTTTGTCTCGACTTATTTGTTGACCTCAATTCTATCATTTTTTCCATTATTCAATCTCCAAGTTATTCTACCAAGTAAACCCTTACAATATATCTTAAAAAATAGATCTAATTCATCATCGGACCGAGTAATAAAAAATAGATAAGATTGTGGATATGGGATTAAATAATAACTTACTTATAATATATCAATGAATAAGCTCAATCTCAATGGATTTAAACAAGGGATAATAAACGAATTTTGGCTCTAAGGTTCTAGGCTTACTAACAAAGATAGCCCACAATATATAACTAATCCTATACTACCAAGTCATACTGAGTACTAGTATACCATTCTCATAATCTAGAACATGTAGGCTCCTTATGAATAAACAGAGACAGTTGTTTCTTCATTCGGCTAAAAAATTCTCACAATGTCACTCCTTAAGTCCTCTAGTATACTCTACCTAATGCGACTACTAACATGAATAGTTAATAGTATTATTTCTACATATTATTACTTATCATACTCAAACTTGATTCCAAACATGGTATAGCATTTTGTTTTTAACAAAAGTTTAAAAATTAGAATAGGGTGTTCATTATTTGCTTTGGACACAACCACATCAAATAAAAGTACAAAATACACCCTAAGACCTAGACTTGTCACACTCTCAAAAAGAAAAATAAATATATAGAATACACAAATTAAACAAAATAGTAATTTAAAAAAAATTAGTTTGACGCACCCCTACACTTATTGAACACATTGTCCTCAATGTGGGGGAAACATAATATAAAAACAAACACAAAGCATCATAGAGGCAAAACAAAAAAACAAAAGGAAAGAAAGGAAAGTGGACGACTCCCTAATCAATCATGAGGAGGAGGAGGAGTTGGAAGAGCTTGGGACAGTTGGTAAGAACTCTGGCAAAATTTGGTCTTCTTAATCTATTTTTTCCCTGTAAAATAAATACAAATTAAATTTAGGTCCTAAAATTAGATATGAAAAATAAAATCACATGAATTAAATGCTAAACATATTAATTTTAAGACTTTAGCTTGACTTGATACTCCTTGAGGTCTAAGATGATCATAAATTTCTACTAATTGCTTAAAACTGGATCTTATTTAGACTTATACAAAGAAATAGTTTGCATCATAGATATTCACTATTGCATAATACGTATTGAGAAATAAATATCTAGAATCAGTAGATAACTATCATTAATAACATAGTCTAGTACCACAAAACTACAGGTACGAAAGTTTTGTCAACTTGGATCAGCACATCCTACATGATTCTATGTAATTTCTTCCTAGTTTGATAAGAAAGTTGAAATACCAAAGATGTAAGTTTGACAATATCTAAGTTTGAATTTCCTGAAAGCTGCTTAAGAAATAAATATTTATACCTAAATTACATAAGCAATACAAAAATTGAATACTGTTAATAGTGCAAGGAATAGTAAAACTTCCTAGATCTTTAAGTTTTGGCAAGATGTCATTCGCTATGAAAAGGGCCATCTCTCCATTGTTCTTCTTCCTCTTCCTTGTGATAATTTGTTTGAGAAACTTGGCATATTATGGACTTTAATCTAACATTTTCAAGAAGGAGATATGGCTTTGGATGTCCTCCATCAATGTATTAAATTCAAGAGTCTTTGCATCGATCATTGAGTTCTTCTTAATTTATTAAGGTGATAATAGAGAAATAGAAGAATCACTTTGTCCACGATATAGACCGGTTCCTCCTTTTTTCAATAAGTATCTTCTCTTATATGGCTAGTTTGACTAGTTCGACACATTCTTCTAAAAAAGACTCATTTTTAAGTGGTTGCTTTCTCTAGAATCATTGATAGAATGGAGGTGGAAGGATATAAGGTGGTCGAGGAATATATGGTTCATCATCCTCGTCCACACTCCTCAATATAATAACCATTACTTGTTCTTATGGATACGACTCCGTGTTAGTATAGATAGCTTACACTTTTGGTATAGATAGCTTACACTTGTTCGATTGGCCTTTAAGAATTTGTTGTAGCTAAATTTTTTAGTTCATTTTTCATTCTCTAGAGTTAGATAGCTTAAACTTTGAGGTATGTCTCAAACTCTTGATGACGAGCCATATAGTGATCAATCTGCTATACAGTCAAAGATTATTATTCAATAAACTATTGAACTACCCTAACCAATTGATTTATCTTAGAGTAGATATTAGTATGTTCCCCAACCAGTTGATCAATCCTTATCTCTATTGTCTAACTTGATCTCCTAGACAAGATTTCTTTTATTCTTGTCAAGCACCAAAAGTTGGTCGATAATCTTGGGTAGCCAAAACTTGGTGTTATTTATCAGCAATGGCTTGAATTTCCTACATCAGTAAGAACTCAATAAAGGAATGTACTTTGTTGCAAAGTTGTCAATTCTTATAGATCACAACTACTTTGCCTTTGTTATCGACTAGGTCATCAAACTTCCTAAAGAGCACATTTATTTAAGCTTTTAGATTATTGATAAGGTCTAAAAAGTCTGCACTCTTTTGCTCAAATTCCTTAGAATTTGTCTATTATAATTACTTGTCCATATGTTATTAACCTCGACCATCTCTTCTAGCAAGTTAGCTACTTCATCAGCTAATTTAATTATGAATACTCTATTTAATGAGGCATTGATATGTGCACAAGATGAATTATCATTATTACCATAAAAGATCTTTATGAGGTTATCTTGGGTTACGTCATATTGAGAAAAAGTTTTCTATAGAGACTTGAACTGATTCCAAGTATCATATATATTTTCTCCCTCACGCTCACAAAATGTGATAATATCTTAGAGGAGTTGTTCAAACTTGGCCATTAAGAAAGACTTTTAGCAAAATGCGTGAGTTATGATAGGCTAACTTGTAAGTGGCTCCCCTTCTAAGATGTCGTACCAGTCGTGGGCTTCGTCTCCTAAAGAAAAAGGGAACATGTGAAGCATTATAGCTTCAAGAGTCACTCATTGGAATCTAATGATCTTTCTTACATTCTCAAAGTATCTCAAATAGGGTTGATGATTTTTTTGTGATTATCTACCAAATAGGACAAATGATTACAATAGCTGGATAATCCAAACGGAATGTGAAAGGTGGAGGCATCTTCAGGTAGTCACTTATCGCCATTAAGAGTTCAATCTCTAGTCAGAATAGATAATTCCAATAGTGACCGTTGTTGTGGAGCATTAGTCTCTACAAAAGTGTTGTTTGATCTACATTATTGATTCCTCTCTATTGATCTGGTTTGGTTCCTCTTATCTAAGAGTCCTTTTGACTACTTTAATGTCAACTTCAAACACTATATTTGTATACAATAGAGGTACATGCAAAATATAGCACACAAATCAGTAAGTAAGCTACACAAAATGCATTGCTTTTATTTTATATCCTAAAATTTTGGTTCCGCATCAATGGCACCAAATTGGTATGCAAAAAATTGAGAGCAATTAAACATGAAATCAAATAGTATAGTAGTAAGTAAGATTCATGATTGAAGATTAGAATATAAAATCTAAACAAACAATTGTATATAGCAAGGGGTAACAATTATTTTTATGGAGAGGTTTGTGGTTGTAATTAAATAAACAAAAGCAAAAGAAAGAGTTGTAAATCAATGGAGATAAATGAGCACACCAACTTTATCGATTGACTACTTATATCGAGACTATGGTTCTTATGAAAATCTGACTAGTACTCTCAGTGTTCTAATGGATCTACCTTATATTTTTGTATTAAGCCTAAGTTACTAATTAACGCTTTTGCTCATCAATGACATTTAGAACTGAACTAATCTTAATTATGATGATTCATCATAACGGATTATTCTTATGATATTAAAAATATCATGGGTATCTAAGAATATGCTAATTAATTCTTCCATTAAGTCGAATGTCTCTTGACCCACTCTCATAAGATTAGTAGACGTCCATTCCTTAACTCAATCACATACAATTGGCATGAGATGTAAATACATGCGACTAAAACATAATAAAATATTATTAAACATACACAAAATATATAAAACATGAACGTGTACACACTCATCAATCTTCGATCTATTACATCTCTTCCTATTTATAGATGACCCTACCATTTTAAAAAAAAAAATACTGATTGTTGACCGTCCAAATAAAGCTTACCTATTACATTCGGAAAGAATGGGTCGATTTTGCTTCTAATGCCTGGGTTGATAATTCTGGTCAATAACGACAAGGTAAGACTACACAAGTCTCTACGCTATTTGGACTGTAGATCGCGTGCACAAAATTGATCTGACGATCTGGATCGACTTTCTAAATTAATAGTACAGATCATCTCCTAAATTTACAGTTCAGATCAATTGTAAATACGATCTGACAGTCTGGATCGCATGCATACTGTACACATGCCATAGTTGTATGCACTGTAGCCGTTCCGGGTCAATAAGGTCTCAATCTGGACCACACCGCCAAGTGGAGTTATGTGCCTCCGTATCCTCTCTCATTCATTCCTGATTAAAGACACTCTTAGAATAGTGAACAAAGTGTAGTTGTCTCATGGAGTGCGTAAATCTAACTAGGTGAAGGTTATTACAGCTTAATCATAAATATCAAGCTAGAACGTAGTTGGGCAAGACATTTGGCATTACAGCTTAATATAAAAAATTGAGTTAGAATATTATTGAGTAAGACTTTTGACATTTTTGTACCTACTTAATTCTAACTCGTATTAATCAGTTGAATAGTCTATTTTTGTGAGACAATTCATAGAAAACTGGTTTTTTTTTTTACATATCCCTTCACAAATGCACAGGGTCTTAAGTCAAATTTTGAAACCATAGGTTGTTGAGTTTCTTGTCTGGATCTCTCCTGCTTAAAGACAAAACATGGTTTGTTCACAAATTTAAATGAAGTTTGAGCGAGGTTGCTGATTTTTGTGCTGGTTTTGAAGTAAGAAACGTGCTAACCGAGGGATGATGTCGCGGAGTAGGCTTTGGTTGGCTATAGTTCTGTCATTATGTCACCTTGGAGCTAACTTGCATACGGTGGAAGGACGTCCACACAGGATTCTTCTGGATTCAGATGTCGATACCGACGATCTTTTCGCTCTGCTATACCTCCTGAAGCTCAACAGATCAGAGTTTGAAGTCGAGGTCAGAAATTCTTGTTGCTCAAGTATTTGGTTATGATCACTTTCTATTCCATCTCTTGAAGCCGTTCTTTTAATAGCCTTGAATTGTTTATTTACCTTTGATCAGGCAGTCACTATCAGCGCAAATGCGTGGAGTACTGCAGGCCACGCGATTAACCATATCTATGACCTCGTTTACATGATGGGCCGCGACGATATTTCGGTCGGAGTTGGAGGTGACGGTGGAATACTAGATGATGGCAAAATATTACCAAATGTTGGAGGATATCTTCCGATCATCGAACAGGTATGGTCGAGTCCCTTATTGGCTAACGTTGAAGCTCACAGCAAACATGAGGAGCTTTGATATTAAACTTGTGAACGTGATAGGGAAATACAACAGCAGGAGGTTGCAGGTACAGAGAAGCCATTCCAGCTGGCCAAGGAGGACGACTCGATGTCGATGCTAACTACGGCCTAAGAAAAGAGTTTCTACCCCAGGTGGGAATCGTTGGAATTCAATTCATATGCTTTATTCTGCTGCAATTGTTTCTAAATTATGTACATTTGGAATGAAACAGGGCAGCAGGAAGTATGAACCTCTGCGACAGCCTACAGCGCAACAAGTGCTTATAGACAAAGTATCCGCAGGTCCTATTACCATTTTCATGACAGGAGCTCATACAAACATTGGCATATTCCTTATGAGCAATCCGCACCTGAAGAAGAACGTTAAGCACATTTATATCATGGGTGGCGGTGTGAGATCATCAAACCCGACAGGCTGTTGCCCCGAGAATTCCACTTCGTCTTGCCAGGTCCAACAGTGCGGCGATCATGGGAATATGTTCACAGCCTACACTAGTAACCCTTACGCAGAGTTTAATGTATTCGGAGATCCTTTTGCAGCTTATCAGGTAATGTTAAAATATTTCTAAAATGTTGGTCTTAATGTGCAGTTGCAGACAAGTAACAAATGTGGTTCTTTTCTTTTGCAGGTGTTTCATTCAGGAATTCCTATCACTCTTGTGCCACTTGATGCAACAAATACAATTCCTATAACCAAAAACTTCTTCGCCACATTCGAGAAGAGCCAAAATACTTATGAGGCACAATACTGCTTCAAGTCTTTAAAAATAACCCGCGACACTTGGTTCAACGACCAGTTTTATACGGTACTTTCGACTCGTTCCAGGCCTTGCACATCAACATTTATGTGCAGAATGTTCTATTTCAAACTGGTGATTTTTTTTTTTTTTTTGGTGCAGAGTTATTTCATGTGGGATTCCTTTTTAGCTGGAGTGGCAACTTCTATCATGAGTAATTCACACGAGGAAGATGGAGAGAATGAGTATGCTGATATGGAGTACATGAACATAACTGTAGTGACATCAAATGAGCCTTATGGAATCGATGACGGGTCAAATCCCTTCTTCAATGGCCGCACGAGTCCGAAATTTCATCTGCAGAAGGGTGGATTACACAGTGGTCATGTGCAGACAGGAGTCCATGATCCATTTTGCCTCGTCAACAACAGGAAAGGGAAATGCAAGGTAAAAATGTTCTCATCGTGCTAGAACTCGACAAACAGATTCACATTGTGTTACGAACTTGGAAAACACATTGATCTGAATCCCGAAACATTTTTTTACACTTTGATGGCATAGGATGGCTACACACAAGAGGTAACTGGTCCGGAGGGGGTCCGGGTACTAGTTGCCACAAAAGCAAAGCCTAATCCGAACACTACCAGCGAACTCGATAGAGCATTTTTCAAGAGCTTCTTGGATGTAAGACTCGGTAGTTGTTGATTCTATATGTTTCTCCTATCCCTGATGTAAAATCACTTCTCTCCTTTACCAAATTCAGGTTCTTAATCTGCCCGAACAATCCGGGAAGTTCAACCTTACGACAGAGTTTCCATATTACAGAGAAGCCACTTACAAACCTGACTTCAGAGGAAAGAAGCTAGGAAAACCTGTCATCCTTGACATGGATATGAGTGCTGGAGATTTTCTAGCTCTACTTTACCTCCTCAAAGTACCTGTGAAGGTGATTGATCTCAAGGTAAGCTTACCCTCAATTTCCACTACACTTGTGTCCTGAAGAAGCTGCAGTTCTCCCTTCAACATTGCTTTATACAGGCCATTATCGTGACTCCAACTGGATGGGCAAGTGCTGCGACTATAGATATCATTTACGACGTTCTGCACATGATGGGCCGGGATGATATACCAGTTGGTCTCGGAGAGGTGTTTGCTATGAACCAGTCATATGGTTCTGGCGTCGGCGGCTGCAAGTACGCCAAAGCCATTCCACATGGAAGTGCGGTTTTCTGGACTCGGACACCCTATATGGCCTGGCACGCTTACTGCCGCGAAGTCCTAGAAGGTAAGCTAGTATCATATGGCCCATGTTTCAGTGCATCCTAGATCACAGTGTGCCATACATCATCTCACATAGTATATGTATTTATTTCCAAGGTATACTGCAGAAAACTCAGTAGAATACGGAGCACCTCGCGATACTGATCGTCCGGAACTCAGACAGCCTCTCTTACTAGAAGTATGGAAGTCAGTGGTAGCAACATTGGATCCGGGATCAAAGGTTACAATATTGACGAACGGCCCGTTAACAAGCCTAGCAAAGATCACTCTGTCAGCTACTAATGCCAGCTCCATGATTGAGGTACACAGATTTGTCAATTCCCATTTCAGACGACCTAAAAACTAACCATGTAACTGTAAGAGTGAGACGTGATTCTGATGGAAATAATAGGCTTGGAAGTTGCAATAATGGATGCAGGAAGTGTATGTTGTAGGAGGACACATCAGCCGAGGCAACACAGAGAAAGGCCATCATGGTTTCTCTGTTAATCTCCATGACCATACAGAGATGAACATTTTCCTCGATCCCTTGGCTGCAAATGCTGTATTCAAGTCTTCATTACGGATCATACTCATTCCAACTGACAGCCAGCGCAAAGTCAGTTCCTTCCCCGACATGCTTAAGAAGCTAAGAGCAGTAAAGAGGAAGACACCAGAGGCGTCATTCTCTCACAGGTTGCTCTCCACGCTCTACCGCTTGCAACAAGCTCACTATCAATACAATCACATGGTAAGAGATTCTAAACCAATGTCAACAAATCACTACAATAACCTTCTCTAACATCACTGCCTAATGAACTTGCTACCACATGGTAGGAAACGTTCTTAGGCGAAGTCCTTGGCGCAGTTCTCTTGGCTAGTGACAGTGAACATTCCAAGTTAAAGCCAAAAATGCAGATCAAACATATCACAGTCATGGCTGAAGGTGGCGAAACTAAAGACGGAGAGATTGTGGTTGATGATAAGCAAGAAATGTCAATCAGAATACTGGAACACATTAATCCCTCAGCATACTATGATCTCGTCGTGCATCAATTAAGCATCAAGGATCAATCAGCTAAAATAGGAAGCTTTGAGGAGCAAAGAAGAAGGTGGAGTACTCCTCCTAACGGGACAGAATATTAAAACCATTGATTCATCGGACGAATATGAATCTTTCTAATAAAGAAACCATATTTCCTTATCCAGTTCGTTTCTAATGGTGAAAGATGCATTATGTATGGCCTATTATATGATTCCAGTTCACCCTTTCTTCCTAGGGTTCAAACATCGACAGAGATCTAAGTTCTGCCAATAGACGGACATCTTTTGAGGTTCGATGGTACTTGCACCCAAAATTTGAAACGTAGCAACAGCAAGTTATCCTTTGTGTGCCCTGTCACGCAACACCAATGGCGGAAGATATAGGACGAATCTCGTTACTCAGTTCAAAATGTAAGACGAAATGGTTAGGTTCTATCAACATTCAGCAAGATTCATACAAAGCTGGTCTCATTACTTAACACAAGTTATATGGGGAGAGCAGCATAATACAAAGAACCCCTGGAGAGCTTAACTGAAAATATCTTCAAGCCTAAAGTTTCCTTACTTCCCTTACAATCACCAGCTGAGAGATTCAATAATTTAATTCGACCATTGGAATCGACCCACCCCTTGCTAATATTTGCTGCTCCAGCTGCAAAACAGGATGTTGCAAATGAAAATTAGACTTCCCCTGCCTGGTGACCAATTGGCAGCCGCAGTATCCAGATACTACTCATTGAAAGTTTTTAGGCACAAATTGTAAGAATTCGTTGGACCATTGCCTGCATTAGTACCTGACAAATTAAAACTCGCATTAGGGAAATGGGTACTTACACCAAGAAGAGCTTCAATCTTGGTCTTCACAAACAGACATTCTTGTTTCACTTGCTGCAGACAGCTCATGCATCTGAAAAACATAGTCACAGGCGTACCATACTTGTAAATATTCAACTCGGATTCTATCTTAAACAGCTCATTGCCACGAAAAAAAGCTAGAAGCTTAATTCAAAATAAGTTATCAGCACCAACTTTAATGACAACAGAGGTAGAAGATATATTAGGAAGGAGTACTGAGACTCACCCCTGAACGTTTTGTTCCTCACATAAATTACGAAAGGCGACGCAGGCATTTTTTACTCTCTGTGCCCCGATGCTGTTCACGGCAAAGCACACACTTCAACATGAAGGGACTATGCTCGGGAAGAAAACCACATAGACATCCTCGGACAAGAAAACTACTTATCGAATGCGAAAGATCCGAGGATGAAAACAAAACTTTCCGTACCTGGAACTGCTACCCTTCAATTGATGGGCATGGGCGTCAATCTTTTTGAAGTCAACACTCGGTTGTTCCCTGTAGTATTGGACACCAACAGGAAACATTCAAAACTAAGCAAAAGAAGAGAACAAACTCCAAGTATCTGAGTAAAGTCCCCTTACAAGGCCTTGGAGACATCATTAAGAATCCTGTCAGAATCCTCAAAGAAGAGGGAGACAACTTCAAAGACAAAGTCTGGGTTGTTCTCATCTTGCAGCACCTGGAGCTGTGTGAACTGGCTATCCAAGAACCCCTTCAAAAACCAACAACAAAAAAAACACAAAGTATATAATAAGCAACAAGCAAAATAAGAGACAAGACAGGAAAAGATCTCAAAGTACAAAAGAAACAAGCCAAAGACAAGAAGATCTTTCCAGTTTTACCTCCCTAAACAAGGACCTGGTGTACTCCACCCAGGTCCTCTGCATCTCCTCAATGCTTTGCATTTTCTCCTCCTCCTCTCTGCTGTTTGGAGAACCACAAAACAGCAAAAAGCTTTGGCCTTTGTGAGCTTAAAGCAGGATCTTGTGAAGATATTGAAAATTTTAAATATTAAAAAAAAGGCAGCACCTTTGGTGGTGGAGTACAACACTATGAATTTATTAAGACAGAGGGACATGACCCAGATAAAAAGGGACCTAGAATTTTAGCCTGCCTTTTCGGGTATTATTATGATTATCTCTTATTTGAAAGAAATCACGATTTTTCTTGTTTTGATAATTTAACATCACTATTTTTACCCTCGCCAATCAATTAAGTTGATTTTAAATATGATTATATTATTCAAACTCGAAATACTTTTATCAGAATTCTTTAATCTATTCGAAAGATGCATTTAGACTAGCACCTATCAGCGAGTAGCGATAGACTAGCATAGCAACCAACATCAGAAGATTGACAGAATCTCTCTCGTCATTGCCACCTCAATGTTTGCATTTATTAATTGAGCATAGTTTTAATCCCAAACCAAGCACTTTGAATTCAGCTGTGTTTTTTTTTTCTTTTTTACAACTTTGATATTCGAATATTGTTATTCGCTAAGCATATTTAAATCTCTTATACTACATCCTACATATTAAAGTGAAGTTATTTCACTAATAAAAAAAAACAATCAACGGATGCTTAGTTTAATTTCTCCAAATCACTCCTCTCTTCCGTTTTGGAATCAAATTACACATGTGTGACAGTGATCGTGATCTTTTGTCATATTTCCTATTCCCCGGTCAGATCAGACGTGTTTGGCTTTGGGAGCTCGACATTCTACGTGAAATAATTAAATATACTTTTCACCAAAAAAAAAAATTAAATATACTCAATGATTATGCACTCAACTAGACAGATGCTGACATATGTCATGTCTTGCATTTACGGCTTTGTCCGACTCATGATACCAAATCTTTCTTTAGAAGGATAATACCATTAGTTGGTGGTGACTTACTTAAGATTACTTCCGATCAGATAACCAAACCTTGTTGGTAGGTTAAACGATCACGCCGAGTTGCCAAAGTTTCAAGCAAGTGGATTCTGACAATTTTCTCATATCAAAAGAGTCATCCTCCTTCCTTTTAATTCGATTTCTAGTAGTTTTCTCGAATCGGATCCGATAATCCAAGATATCTTAATGTGGGTACCACCTCCAACAATTCCGTACCTTTGTTTTCTGGTCGCCGAAGATTCGGGATAGAAGGTAACAGCATCTTACATTACCTCCAAAAGAAAAAAAGGGATGAGAAAGACTATAGAGCATCTTCGCATTACTCTTTCCTTTTAAAACGTGTTGGTCGCCAAATCAACAGTACAGAGACCCAGCAAAGAGGAAAAGGACGTGGTAAAAAGGAAAAATCTGACGACCCGATTAAAGAAGTTCCAACTGACCAGGGATTGAATAGCCAATCAGCAAACCTTGCAACTTCTCCTGCAATATCCGGGAAGCTCCGACGATCCTACCATGTACTCTGGGTTTTTAGTGCATTCCCCGAGGGCAGCCCATCTTTCGCAGCTCTCATTCTTATCGGTACAGCTACCCGTGGGCTCCAGGATCTTGTCAAATGAATCGACATGGATCCATTTGGTGGCTGACCACTTTTCACCTTCGATCACGGGGCATCCTCCATGGAGACTAAGTGGGTCAGGAATGGCAGTGGGCACCAGACTGAAGAATAGAAGAGCATCCCCTTTCCTTGGTTTTACTGAGTTGTATCCAAGATAAAAGAATTTCCAAAATGAAGGGCGTCAACAGAAAAGGACTTAGATATCAGACTGCATTTTTAATATGTTTCCATGCTAACCTGCAATTCCTTTTTTGGCACATTCAGACAGATCCTCCTTACTAGCAGATGCTTTACGATGCGGAGGTTCCTGTAAGAAAATTGATGGTCATGCTTCGGAACAGAATCCAGTTCTTGAGATTAAATAAGCAAATAGGGACACTATCTATAAGAAACCAAAAGAACAATGAAAATTTCACGACTCTTCACGATCTCATTGGCCGCTGGCCCACGAGATCTCATTTCTCTCTAAGTCTCAAGTAACGGAGTGCCTTATCCCCCCGAGTGGGAGAGCTAATGAAGTACCGTCATACCTCTGCAGAAGGGAACACTGTTTCCCCTCCTTTGGCAACATCACTAAGATACATGAGCACAGTTGCCATGCGGTGCCCACCACGGGCAATGTTGATCTTATCCGAAAAGTAATCGAAGTGCGGATCGTACTTCTGTCCATGCTCATAATGTAGTACTTGGATATCTTCACCATTTTCTGCATTTGCAACAGAACTGATCATCTTCAATACACCATGATGGAGAAATTAATAGTTTCCAAATAAAGACCAATATAATTAGAAGGTTACACGATCAAGGGAATTGGTAACAATTAACCACACTAGTAACTGGATCAAATAAAATAAAATGAGAACGTAAAATACCTTTGGGAAGAAAGGTCCATGTTGCAATCTTCTCTTCAATACCAGCAACGATCAGATCCTACCACAATCAATAGATTGGAAAGCTAACAATTCAGACACTGGAAGAAGATTTAGTTAACTGATACAGAAGCAGCATGTGGAGGAGAACCTCTTCTAAATTTGCCATCTTCTAAAATCTAAAAACGGTTGTAATACATCAATAAACGCATAACAGCATGGAATACAAGAGGTAGTCCTACTCCGAAATCGAGTTTATATGAAGCACAAACTAGCAAGAGCTCAAGAACAGCCGGAACAGATTGGAACAGATCCTACGAGAAGTGGCAGATACAACGTAAATCCGTAATCAGAGATCAACTCACATCCGATTCCGGACCTAATTCAAACACATTATCCACATTGTTCGAGATGCCCTAGGGCTAAACCGTAAGCAGCAGATCAAGGAAGAAGCTAAACCTTAGCCTTAGGGATGAACATGCCGGAGCTGGTACGGACTTCGCTGAGCTTACTCTTGCCGCTCTCGTTGTCCGCCACAGCAGATCTCTTCAGCTCCGACTTCGCCTATATTCGATTTCAATCAAATTTAACTACCTCGTTTCTATGTATATTTAGCAACAATTATTTTTTAAAAAAATGGAAGAGGGAGAGAGAACTGACGAGAGAGATGAGGTGATCGCACTCCAAGTCCGTGAGAAAACCTTCGTACACAAAAGCCCTGGCGAAGGAGGAAATCACAGGTAAACAGGGGAAACGACGACGACGTGGAGAGAAGAGAAGAGAAGAGAAGGTCGCGAGGATCACACCTTGGCTTCCACGAGATTTGTTTGACTTTGGAGGGGTCAACGACGACGGACGACGAACCAGGATACGCCACCGTTCCGTGGATCAGGCAACTGGCGATGGATATCCACAACAACAGTCGGAGGCGTCCCCTTGTCCTTGTTCTTCCCATTGTTTTGGAGCTCACAACAGCTTCACTTCTGAGAGAGATAGAGAGAGAGAGGGGATTTGATCGCGACGACGATGAAACGGTTAGCTTTCGATGAGTAAACGGTTATTGTTTATATTTTATTCGGTTGGTGTCCCCGAAACGGCAGCGTTTGTGGTGGTTGACAACGATCCAAAGATGGAGATTCCCGTC
The DNA here is from genome assembly GCA_012979155.1 of Hypericum perforatum. Classification (NCBI taxonomy): domain Eukaryota; kingdom Viridiplantae; phylum Streptophyta; class Magnoliopsida; order Malpighiales; family Hypericaceae; genus Hypericum; species Hypericum perforatum. Next base: position 30,237 of record SOPF01027320.1, on the reverse strand, counting down.
TTTTTACCGTGACCCGGTGCGTAATCGAGTATGGTTTTTTTTTTAGCAAATTGTCCTCAGGTTCCTGGCTTTTGGTTAAATCACTATTTTTGTCCCTACTGTTTTGGAAAAGAGGATTTCGTTCCCCATCTTTGCTTAATTAACACCCTTAGGTCCCTGGTGCCGAAATCAGAAAATTTCTCCGGCACCCACGGACCTAAAATGTCTCTTTTGCCCTTGCTTCAGAAGTAAAATCTTCCTCGTCGCAAATCCATCATCGAAGCCCTCGCCACGGACCCCTCTTCTTCTTCCTCGATGGGGGGCCTCTCTCGCCGGAGTCTGACGCCAATGCCATCTCCTCCCCCAAATTTCAGAAAACTCCTCTTCTTCCCTGCTACAAATTCGTCATCGAAACCCTCGCCGTCGACCCCTCTTCTTCTTCCTCGACCGGGGAGCCTCTCTCGCTGAAGTCTGACGCCGACGCCATCTCCTTGCCAATCCAAATCTCAGAAAACCACTCTTCTTCCTAGCTGTAAATCTGTCGTCGAACCTCTCACCGCCGACCCCTCTTCGTGGTTGCATCGAGTGAGCAGGAGGCGAATGAGGAAGAAGGGTAGTTCTTTTAATTTTTTAAGTGGGAGGGGCAAAAGGGACATTTTAGGTTCCTGGGTACCGGAGAAATTTTCTGATTTCGGCACCAGGGACCTAAGGGTGATAATTAAGCAAAGTTGGGAGACAAAACCCTCTTTTTCAAAACAGTAGGGACGAAAATAGTGATTTCAGCAAACCCTAGTAACTTGAGGGCAATTTGCTTTTTTTTTATAATTTTTCATCCTTTTTTTCTTTTTGCTTTGAAGTATCAAATCAAATTTCTTATTTCATGGCCTATTAAGAAAGCATTTTTAGAGTTGAATATTTTAAGTTAATATAATGAATCTATTTTTTTTTATTTGTCTAGGGGCCGAGCCGACCATGTAAACTTTTTTAGCATAGTTCCAATTTTATCAAAAAAATTCTAAAACTATTATGGATACATAAATTATTGAATAAATATCAAATAATAATATCTAATTTAAATAATTCCGACCAAGATGAAATATAACAATAGTAGTTCCTGTCCAAAAAAAATTTGGAATATAAGCAGAAAGTATATATATATATATATATATATTACTGTTACGAGTTCCTTATTCTAACTTTGGATGGCTGGCTGCAAAGACAAAAGCTGACTCAACGGCTATTACAATTTACACCAAAGTACTTAAAACTTATATGTTTCTGATAATTACGATGATTAATTTATATAACATGAACACTACACGAATTTTCTCAACCTCTAAACCTTCCTCTTTATACAACAACTATACACGAAAGACCCTGCAATGTTCAGATGGTGTTCAACTAACGGGGACTTTGACTTTGGCTTTCGCTTTGGCTGTCCGTTTGGGCCAAAAGCACTCCCATCTGCGCGTTCAGATCGTTCAAGTTGTTCTTGGTGATGCCATCCTCGGTGTTTCTTGTGGCGGCCGGGGAGGGGACCGGGGAGGGCGTGTTGCTGTTGATGTTGGCTAGCATTACCTCCATGTGCTTGCTCAAGTACTTGGTTGAGTTGTACTCCTCCGCGTCGAAAATCTCGACCGAGTACGTCCTCTGCAGCTTCGACTTCCTTTGTTGCCTCACGTCCTCCAGGCTGTGTTCGTCCCCTTTCAGGATCTGAACAACCTGAATTCGTTAAACAGCCATGACCAGCATTAGGACATTCGAATTCATATGCAATAGGGAGTATTCGTGGGAAAGGATTAGAGTTCGAATCATGCCTGGCTCATTTGGGGGCGTTGCGCGGAGGAAGGGTCTATGCACATAGAAGCTGTGCAGGCCAGCCGGTCCATCTCTTTCAAGTCATATGCATTAGCCAGAGTCGGATCCACGAGCTCTTTCGTCTTGCCTTGCATTAGAAGAGGTTTCGCCTGCAATTTCAGGTTTTACGAGACAATTTACGTGCTCCCTTAACTTCGGCAACTAAAAAACAGTGATTGTGTTAAAGAAGAGTACATACCCACATCACAAGGCTCTGCTGTGAACTACTTAAAGCCTGCTTTCCTGTGATGAGCTCCAACAGTAGTACCCCAAAAGCATAGACGTCGGTCTTCTCGTCGACTATCCCATGCATGAAGAACTCAGGAGGCAGATACCTGCAAAAAAACATGTGATCTGATTTCAGAGGAGGAGACAGCTTAATCCTTGGATACCATCTTAAACATGTTAAGAGCAACAAACCCGAATGTGCCTTCAATTTTTGATACAGTGTGATGAGACCATTGCTCTGGTAGCCACTTGGCCAGTCCGAAATCAGAAATCTGCACAAGCAGGGCCAACAAGTTCCAAAATTTACACACTTCTCTCATAGTAAAATTGCATAATTTGAGGCTTACTTACCTGTGGCTCAAAATCTCTCGTGAGCAAAATGTTGGAGGCCTTGATATCCTTGTGGATGATTCTTCTTTGGCAGCCTTCGTGGAGGTAGTAAATCCCCTCGGCTGTTCCTAACGCAATCTTATATCTGATTGGCCAATCTAGCTTTTCTTTTGGGCCTAAAAATGATGAAGACAAGAACTTGTCAGTTCCTTCATCTTGATAGAAGCTCGAAAGAAAAAAGATCTCCATATACAGACCGTAAAGTATATCGGATAGACTTCCATTGGCAGACAATTCCAAGACAAGGTGCATTCCTCCCTCAACTCCATACCCAATCAACTTGGCAATGTTGGGATGGTCAACATGGACTATGATGCCGAGTTCGGACAAGAAATCAATGGTCATTTCTTCAGGGGATCCTCTGGTTAACCTTTTGATCGCCACGATTTGACCGTCTTCCAGATGACCCTTATAGACCTCCGCGTATCCACCCTCCCCAATCAAGCATTCTTCGGAGAAAAAAAAAAGAGTAATTTTATGGTAGTCAAACCATACGACCATCAAGATTTGGACCGAAAAAAATTCAACTTACCGTGGCTGAAGTTGTTGGTTGCAGCTTGGAGATCAGCTAATGAGAAGTTCTTCCAGGAAGGCTTTAAATAGCACAAGTCACCGTCCAAGGAAGAAGTTAATGAAGGGATCAGCGAATCTCTGATTCTCTTGCTTTTCCTCCTTGTCAGCTTGGGCACACTTTTCTTCAACGGGATCTTCTGCAACCGCGCAGCAGGTCCCTTCTTGAACACGCGAAAAAAGTCACGCCATTGAAGAGGCGTAGACGAACTCGCTTGGTTATCTATATCAGAGCTACAATTGCTTCCCCTGGAAGACTCCGATTCATGTTCCAAGCTGTTGAGAAAGCCTTCTTCTTTGGCAGCTTCTTCACATTCCGAATCAACTGGACATGTCCCTTCTTCTTCTGTTTCTTCCTTCTTCAAATCACCCTCATGGCTCGTCTCTTGATGATGTGCATTGTCCTTCTCCTCATGCTCCGGCTCCAATTCTGGCGCCTCCTCCAAGTCGAATAATGTCACATCTAGCAATGCAACTCCAAATTAGCATTAGGAAGACTCGAATATGATCTAAGATGTCCGTGCGGCGGAAGCGATATTACCAAGAGATGAGAAAGGATCGGAGAATCCGGATCGGCCTGTTCTGCTTGAACGAGGTGTAACAACTTTCTCCTCACCTTCTTTGGAAGATTTCAAGGGACCATACCATTTGCTGCCAATATCAAACAACAGCATTATGCTTCAGAAACACATTCAAGGAAATTTGTGAATGTTCGAAGCTAAATGCAGACAAAAACTATGTATTGGGATTGACCTAATGGGATTGAACACAAAGCCAAAATTCCACATTCCTTTTGATTGCATATCTTTTTTGGGATTAACATTACGAGTTAGCTGCACCGGAAAAAAAAACCACCAACGAACCACATTGTTTAAAGGGAGAGTTTGGTCTGAGATCAAAAATGGATAAATGACACATTCGATGTCTTAAAAAAAGATGAAGTTTGTTATTTACCGGAAAGACTTAGCTGGTTTTCCTCGACCACCCTCCATGAGAATGGGATCTAGAGAGAGAGAGTGGTGCCCATTTCCGGAGAAGGCCAGAGACCAAAACTACTTAGATGGATTTCAAGTTTAGTTTTTCTTTTTAATTTTTCCGGGTTGGATGGGAAAAATACAACGAGTTGGTGGAAAGGACAGGATGGAGAGGAGACAAATAAAGTTAACGGTTGTTAAGAATCTAAATTCTGTAGAATATTCTTCTTGGATTGTTCTTTGTCTTTGTCTTAAAAATTTCTCGAGTTCTGAATCAAATGTAGTCTCGTTATTATTGGTTTATTCCCTTCTCCCTGATTTTTCGGAAAGGAATGATATTTTGGGAAAAACGGTCAAGTACTATTTGGCTTCCAAAAGGATGGAAATGCAATGCACGTAGAAACCGTGTACGTATTTCCGCTTCTTTGGTTTCCGAAACTCCTAGGATGTGTTATTTCGATAGGAAATTTAAATTTTGGGAAATGGGTCAATTTATAATTTTTTCTAAGATTTTAATTCTTAACTTGATAAAATTATTGATGAGATCAATTTTATATTTTAATGAAAACATATATAAAATTATAAAATATTTTTTTAAAATTTCCGTACACCTAGTTCTGCCCCACTTCCTAGTGTCCCGGACATTTCAAAAATAATTTTTCCGTCCCTAAATTTTGAAGATAATAAACTTCTAAGTCCTCCACTAACTTAGCATCTTTTTATAGAAAAATATAAATTTTTTATTTTCTATTTAAGGGTATTCTAGTTATTTACATAACAAAAACTAAAAAATTGATGTTGAGGTAAACCGAATTTCGAGAACTTATTATCTTCATTTTTTAAAATTCAGAATCAGGGTTCTCGGAAACAACTCGGAGGTCGACTCGAAATTAGATCTGACCTCCGAGTTAGTTGGTTTGACCAGCCTAACCGCTAGTCGGACCGAATTTTTTTCTTTCCTGTGTTTATGTACTTTTTTGAAATATATATAGGTATATGGGTAAATAATTTATGTAATAAACTTATAATACAAAATTTTTGTGTGAACCATCTAATTAAATTGAATTTTCTGTGCGAATTATTTGGTCCCGCCACAATTTGTCATGTCCAACCGCATTCTATTTTTTACACTAAAAATGACCCGCTTTATGCCTAATTTTGTGGTCCGACCAGTTCAACCATCAGTCGGACCACATTTTTTAAAATCATGTTCAGAACTTTAAGAGGATGGAGACCATAAGTCAAAGATTAAAAGAAGAGATCATATGTCAATAATTAAAAAATAATTTGCCCATTTTTCAATAATACTTAACTCGATCACTTCTTTAATACTCCCATGCAGGAAAAAAATCCCTCCGTCATTTGAGCATTTGTTTGACAATGTTCTTTCTAAAACCAGAACCATGAACTTTTATATTTCCTTTTTTAGCTTCTCAAATATTAGAAAGCTGAAAGCCAATGGTTTAAATTAACTGAAAATGAATTGTTTTTTAAAACCAAATATCTAGAGTTTCAACTTTTTATTTTGAAGAGATTTTTTAACAGATTAGATTCGAATAATACTATGACTTTTTTAAGAAAGAAAAAAAAGTGACCAACAAAATCTAGCGAGCAAGGCTTCACTCCAGCTCCTGCACGATAAGCCGTACGTGTTATTTTTTTTGGTATGAGCCGTACGTGTTATTCACTTAACATCTGCGGGTAACAACCTTCTACAAGAAATATTTTCATAATATTACAGTCGGCCCAATTTTTTGACCAAGAATAGGTCCAAATCCAGTGGACCTCGGTGAATTAGGTATTCAAATATTTGACTTCTGCCTATCAAAATTCTCCCGAGTGGGTTAATTATAAGATTTCCATTTTCCTTGAGCCTACCTATGTTTATGTCTGTACTGTGGTATGGAAGAAGCTGAAATTCCCTGTCTTCTTCAACTCCCATAGCTGCCTGGTGAGGTTGCCTGTTGTAATGATCACTTATTTAACCATAAAAACTCACTTGGTGACTCATATTGTAATGAAATTTAATTTACAGGTGTTTTTCCACCTTGTACATATTACATTTGACCATCCTTGGTGATCAATGATGGCAATTACAAACTGATACAATACAAACGTTCGGAACCGTCGAAGTGTATCGACCCACTTATTTTGATGTACAAAGAATCATTTGATAGGTTGAGAGAAATAGTAGCACCTACAAGTGTGAGGTTTAATTTCCGGCTTCAGTGAGCATTCCTAGTGAATAATCCTTCAAATATTACAAACAGGTCCTTATTATCGGGGCCAAATATCTCATCCGCCTTCCTAAGAGTCTCCTGAGATAGGGCAACAAAAATGAAGAGTGTGTCATTCCCCCTAACAAAGTGGAATAAGGAACAGAGCTAGAGAGAGAGATGTACGTACTTCCTTGGTTTGCTTGTGGGAATTCAATTCCTTAACATTAGCCAGAAAAGCACCAAACTGCTCATAGGACAGACGACTCCTGTTTAAACCAGTAGACAATCAAAAAATAAGTTCATAACATTTTAAGTCGACTCTGTTAATGGTGCATTAGCGTGAACCACAATCCCAAAAAGAAACTGAGATGAAGTTGTAAGAGAAAATCTTTCCAAGAATCTGAGTTGCCAACCATATCAAGCGCATACCTTACTTGGCGGAAGAACTCTTTGCCATCCACTCGAGCCCGTCCTAAGAAATATAGTGAAAAAGCACTTGTCACGTACACATCAAACAATTACAAAAAAATATATTTCCAATGTGTGTGCAGGAGCTCATGGCGAATTCTGAGACTAGACAAGGCACGTGCAATGCATATCAAAACTTAGCACTGCTAACAAAAGTCAATTACAGATACATTGTTGATCCCCGCATCAATCCACTTATTTCAACATCAGATGAGATATCAGAAACACCATTTCCACATGAAGCCCAACCATCTCATGGGGTGTAACTTGGCTAACAAGAATCCTCTGGACTTTCCCTTCGAGCAAGATGAATTAATTAACTGATAAAGGTCGAGCGGCTCACTCACCAACAAGCATATCATGATACCAAAAAAAACTTCAGGAAGACTGAAGAGACGATGTTGGTATTCTAGGTAAAGGGTTTCCTAATATTCAGCAAAATGCAGCAACCAGTAAACAAAACTAGTGCTCACCAGTGAACGATCCACTATCTGAGCTTGACAGTGAGCCTGATTGACTCGAAGGCATGGAAGAAAAAATCGATGCCCTATCATCAAGCATGCCTCTTGATGAGGAAAATGACATTGAATGCCGCCTTGGAGAGGCTGGCTTTGATGTCCTTGATGGGGATACAGAAGCTGATAAACTTGGAGGAGAACCAGGAGGAGTAAGCCGGGGTGTGCTCGTCTGGGAGGCTAACAAGAAGCTTTGCGATATAGCAGGTCTGTATGCTGCTGCATCATGACAACATCATACAAGGACAGGTCTTAGTCACTGGTCATACACTATCACTGGAACAAAAAGGTGTTTAATGACGCATTCACTTTGCAGAGGATTGAAGTATGCCATCACAAAATAATCTCATAATTGAACACTGTAGACCTGAGAAAAGATAATAGACAATATACTATGTACCATCTGTCTCACGATCATCTGGAAATGAGTTTCTCAGATCTGAAACTGAAACATCACTTCGGTAGGAAGAGAATCTTGAAGCTGTTGAACCAGCATCATCTTCTGCGGAAAACTTAACAATTAATTTTTTAAATAAAACAATCAACTTGCTAGGTAAACGATTTAAAAAAAGAACGTGAGTAAAGATAGTATCCCTGGATATAACATAGTGCGAGTAACACTTGGACTAGGTGTATTAACTCAGTCTAAAGTACTAGACCACTAATAATTTCAAAAATACAGAACAAAAGATCAGGACTACAAATGAAAAAAAGTGCAGCCTATGTTAATCCATTTTGTTAAAACAGGCTTGCACATCCCTTTTACAGATGAAAAGCACCATTCCCTTCTCTAATACGCAAGCTGTAAGGAACTTGAACGAAAAGGTAAACCAGAACAAGGAAGAAAGAACACAATACCACTTGGTGTAGGCTTTGCGATGATTTTTTGAGCTCCGATCTGCAGAATGTCAAACCTAAATGGTGAAAACAATGTGTCTGGGAAACATAAACATATCGCATAAGATTGAGATAAAATACCGGGCTTTCTTCGTCCTCTTGGAGTGACTGCATCAGAGTCTTCCTGAAAACTTCCAACTGCATCAAAATCCAGAGCCCGCATTACAAACAATTTCTTTCAACTTCCAACTGCATCAGAGTCGACTGGCTCCACCGACAACACGAGCAACTCTTCATAAACTACCCTCCTCCTAGTTCACTCTACTGCTATCATCTGGTTAAAACTGATAAGCAGAAAAGCTGGAGAAACAGCCTACCTTGGAAACATCTCTCTGGAGTTTCCTCACCGCCCCCGAAAGTGAGGCGTTCTCCTTCAATAACTTCTCCTAATAGCAGCAAACCAACGAAATCCCCAAATTAACCTCGGAAGCAACTCCAAATTACCTTACTACAGAGGAGAAGAGGTAAGAACCTTGTCGAGCTCGGCCTGGGCGAGTCTGTCGGAGGCTTCGGAGAAGGAGGCGTCGAGGGACTCGACCTGGGAGGTGAGGTCAGCGATGACGTCATCCTTCTCCGCGAGGTCATCGCGGAGGGCGGAGGCCTCGGACTCGAGGGCAGAGATACGCGCGGAGAGGGCGATGGAGGTTATCTTGCGGGCCACGTCCAGCTGCTCGAACGGATCCGAGGGCAGCAGGCTCAGTAGCTCGTCCGGGATCCCGAACGTCGTCGCCGCCGCCGCCGGGGAATAGCCCAATTCCGATTCCTCCTCATCCGCCGCCGGCATTTCCCCCTTCCGACGAACTCAAACTAACTGCTTGCGGCTTTTGTCTTTTCTCGGGTTTCTCCTTTCCCGATATTAATTTACAGCGGAGTTAATAAATAATATTATCTGTGGCGTATCATTCTGTGCAGGGTTTTATTTTAAGGACAATTATTATCACACTCTTGGAGTTTGGTATATTTGAAGTTCGGCTCCTAAATTATGGTAATATACGAAATAGCCCTTTGATTGAACGGGTAAGTAAAAAACAAATTTATCTACACTCCATGCATAAAATTAAAAGGGGAAACTTGGAGATTGTCAACCAATTTTAATCACCTCCCCATTGTTCAATTTATTTTTTTCTCCAATTAACCTTAGAGTGCAAATTCAAATCTTCAACAGATGTGGGAGAACTCATTATTTCTATAAGAGACACAAGAGAGGGTGTCCAAGTGATCGGGGTTCTCGAGGAAGAACTTGAGATTTATAGCATAGCGTACAGAGTTAGATAGGAGGCGACGGTGGCGGTGGGTTGGAGGAGAATTTCTCTTCTTCCATCTTTTTAAAATAAAATCACAACCACTTCTTCAAAAAAATGGTCAGTAAGTGGTCCAACTGCCTTACCAATATGGAGTCCCACTCCCTTACCACTGGCTGCAACTTTTTGTTCGTTGCATTTTACATCTCTGAACTTGTCCTTTTGTATGATTACAAATTACGATATGACTTTTGATGTGTGTGAAAATGTACATACAATTTACTAAGTTTTTTGAGTCGTTTATTTGTGTTTTGAGTCAATTGAGTCACGTTTCATTATGTGTCTTGTGTCTTTTGCATGTTGAGTTGAAAAGTGAGGACCTGTCGAGTTTTGTGTGTTTTTGTAGCCGAGGGAGTAGGATCTAGATGAATAGTGTCACGACCCAAATCTGAGTCGCTGATTGGCGTTGGATCACGCTCTTCAAACCGAAGAACCGTGGTCCAACCAGCCTCGAACATACATAACACAAATCATAATCGCGGAAGCGTAATCATTGCAGAAGCGTAAAACATATATGTATACATATACTTACAATATCCATATTATAAATACTAGAGTTCATACATAAGGTACCACTAACTGTACAATGGAGCGATTACTAAGATCACAAAATAGTACCATCCAAAGACTTTGAGACCTGAGAAGAAGACGATGGGTTCTCGGTCGAACAGACAAATACTTCGAATGTCAAACGGAAATTAAAGTTCGTCACCTGTGGAGGAGGGAGTAAGTACTTGGAAGTACTTAGCAGAAGATATTAAAACTAACCTATAATTAACTAACCAATCACATGCATTGACTCAAATCATGCATAGACAATTGGTGCAAAATTAACATATAGCACATCACAAGTAATTCAAACTAAATAATGATAAATTCATATTCATACACATAAACACGTTCCGACCCGAAAGTGGCATCGCGAATGTCAAAACATGGATGGACTTCGGATAGGTCTAGATTGTGTCACTCCCTCTCACAACACTGGAATACCATATCTTATAGCGTTTTTCATATTCATACTCCGCCGGCCATATCATAATCATAACATATCTAATGTATCCCCAAAAATATGTGCACATATGCCAACATCCCCGGTTGATCACGAGTAGACCTCATCGTCCGCTATCTCACAAATCGACTCACATATATCATACGCGAATTCATAAATTTCCAAACCAAATCCTCATATTTGTCAAAACCATGCATAAACTGAAAATATCAAGCACACACAAATCAAAGACTCACATTTACAATCCATCATATAACCATATAATCACCATATCAATACATAATAACAAATTTATAACAACCAAAGTTAGCCAACACAAAGGTTAGGGATAATATCACCCTACCTTACACCAAAATGAGCAAAAGCTCCTAAAAACTCTCCGTTCGTCGTTTAAAGTCCCTCGGTGCTCGAACTCCTCAAGGCGATCAACTAAATCAAAAGAAATAACTCATTCATCAATAACATCATCCAAACACAAAGAAAGGGAAAGATCTACACTAAAGTCCCTAATGTGGTTTTCTACATAAAGTTCCTAAATTAAGCACAAAAGTTCTCTAGTCTAAATCTCAAGCATAACTCATCAACCTATACCATCATAACTTCAACCAAACCTCCTCAAGTTTAACAACATGAGAAAATCTCACCTAAGTCCTTAATATCAACCTCTCTCACAAGTTTCTTAAAATATGCATAACACTCCCCCAAACCAACATGAAAGCCTAGATCAACAACTTATATCATCATAACCCCTCATATCATCATCCAAACCTCAAAAACCCAAAATGCTCTTCTCCTAGGTCAAGCCAAAAGTTCTCTTAAATCATCAAACTTAACATCAACTTAAAGGTAATCAAAAGATCTAAACTAATTTCTAATAAAACTTAATCCAAAACTCACTTACCAAACTCCAAATCCAAGATCTTCTTCTTATTTTCCTCTTCTCTTCTTTTTCTCCCTCCAAACTCAAGATATTTTGATGGGTTGAAATGGATGAGACTTTCTATTTTTTGAAGGAGGTTTATATAGGTTTTACCAAGTGGGAGGGGTAAAAAGGTCCAAAAATGACATTTCTTGGGTGGCCCAGCGTACGCTGGCTTCCCAGCATATGTTGGGGTAACAATCTGTACCCCCAACGTCTCTTGAGAAAACTACCCAAACTCCACCCTAGCATACGTTGGCTTCCCAATATCCGCTGGGTAAACGTTCTGTACCCCCTCTTAAATTTCCAAATTTCGCAAAACTCAAAACAGCAAAGTTATAGATCTAGGTATTACGGGTCTACTCGTCTTAGAATCGCTCGATTTTGGAGTTCGTATGATTTGTCTACCAAAAGTCGACGAACTAAGCCTACCATTCGTGAACCCTACTGAAATTAGCTCGTAACTCAAAGACGAAGAGCTCAAACCACAAAACTCAAAACACGAAAGTCGTAGACTAATGTGTTACGAACTTATCCGACTTGGAATCATCCAAATTGTAGTTCACACGTCAATGTTATGCCTAATCCTCCAAAAGTCGACGAGTTAAGCCACACGGTTCGAGAACCAATCGACACAAAAACAACCAACGGTCGGACCTAACGGTCACGATCAAGACAAGTTTAACGAGGGTCGTAACAGTCTCCCCTCCTTATAAAATTTAGTCCCCGAATTTGCATAACGAAGAGTGACTTACTTATCATTCGAAGAGGTGAGGAAATTTGTTCTTCATCTCCTCTTCCACCTCCCAAGTCGCTTCGGCTAAAGTGTGATTAGCCCATGCGATTTTGATCATCAGAATTTCCCTGTTCCGAAGCTTCTTGACCTCACGACCCAAAATCTTGACTGGATCTTCCTGATATGTCAAATCTCCACTAACCTCCACCACTTGCGGTTTCAACACGTGCATCGAATCATGCAAATACCATCTAAGCATGGAAACATGGAAAATTGGATGCACATGCGACAATGATGGTGGCAATGCCAACCGATAAGCAACTGGTCCAACTCTTTCCAAAATCTCGAACGGACTGACATATCGTGGGCTTAGCTTCCGTCTTCTTCCGAATCTCATCGTCCCCTTCATGGGCGATACTTTGAGGAAAACTTGCCAACCCACTTCAAACTCGATGTCCTTCCACCTCTTATCCACATAAGACTTTTACCGACTCTGAGCAGTTTCCAGACGCTGTCGAATCAACTGAATCTTCTCATATGTCTCTTCTACCAAATCGTTTCTACAAAGCTATTTCTCACCGACCTCATTCCAGCATAACGGAGATCTGCACTTCCTCCCATACAGAGCTTCATACGGAGCCATCTTGATGCTTGACTGATAGCTATTGTTGTATGCAAACTCCATCAATGGCAAATACTGATCCCAACTTCCTCTGAAATCGATGGTACAAGTTTGCATCATGTCCTTCAAAATCTGAATAACCTGTTCAGACTGACCATCTGTCTAAGGATGAAAAGCTGTACTCAAATCTAATCGAGTCCCCATAGTTTCCTGAAATTTCCTCCAAAATTGAAATGTGAAGTGCATTCCACGATCGGAGACGATTGAAATCGGTGCACCATACAACCGAACGATCTCATCGATAAAGATCTGAGCAAACCTACTAGCATCATAGATAATCTTGATTGGCAGAAAGTGTGCTGACTTGGTTAATCTGTCCACGATGACCCACACTGAATTATAACCACGAGACGTTGTCGGAAGTCCAACTAATAAGTCCATCGTGATTCGCTCCCACTTCCATATCAGAATCTCCAAAGGTTGTAACAATCCCGAAGGTCTCTGATGCTCCACTTTTACCTGTTGGCAGGTCAAACACTTGGATACGAAAGTCGCAATGTCTTGTTTCATGCCTTTCCATCAATAGTTCCCTCTTAAATCATGATACATCTTTGTAGATCCCGGATGCATACTATAAACAGCTTGGTGTGCTTGAGCCAATAACTCCTTTCTCAAATCCCCGAAATCCGAAACAACTATTCGGAGTCCATAATACAACACACCATCATCGAGTTGAAACTTAGGCAACACACCTAGTTCAACCTTTCTTATCATTTCGATCACCCCTGGATCTTCCTTTTGCAAACTCACGACTCGCCCTCGCAAGACGGGTCTCATATGCATCTCAGCCAAAAACTTCGGCTGAACTACCGATTTTTGACTCAAAGCATCGGCTACCACATTAGCTTTTCCTGGATGATAACTAATGGTGCAATCGTAATCCTTGAGTAACTCCATCCACCTTCTCTGTCTTAAATTCAAATCCCGTTGTTCAAAGATATACTTGAGACTCTTATGATCCGTGAAGATCTCAAACTTCTCGCCGTAAAGATAATGCCTCCAAATCTTCAATGCAAACACCACAGCCACCAATTCTAAATCATGCACTGGATAGTTCTCTTCGTGCTTCTTCAACTGTCTAAAAGCATAAGCGATCACATTCTTGTGCTGCATCAGAACACATCCCAATCAGACTCTTGACGCATCACAATAAACTGAATATCTACCCGTACCCAAAGGTAGGACTAATACAGGTGCATGCGTTAACCGATCCTTAAGCTCTCTGAAGCTTTCTTCACACTTCTCTGACCATTCATACTTTGCATTCTTCTGAGTTAGTCGGGTTAATGGTGATGCCAAAGTAGAGAAGTCCTTGACAAACCGTCGATAGTAACCTACTAGACCCAGAAAGCTACGTATCTCTGTCACATTTATTGGAGTAGGCCAACTCATCACAGCTTCAATCTTATTTTGATCCACTGATACTCCATCACTAGACACCACGTGTCCTAAGAAGGCTACACTCTGCAGCCAGAACTCGCACTTCGAGAGTTTAGCATATAGTTCCTTCTCTCGCAACTTCTGTAATACCAGCCTAAGGTGCCTCTCATGTTCTTCTTGACTCGCAGAGTACACCAAAATATCATCAATAAAGACGACCACAGACTGATCTAAGAAAGATTTGAATGTCCGGTTCATCATGTCCATGAACGCAGCTGGAGCATTCGTCAAACCAAATGGCAGGACCAAAAACTCGTAATGTCCATATCGAGTCCTGAATGCCGTCTTCAGAATGTCAGACTCCCTTATCCGTAACTGGCAGTACCCCGATCTCAAATTAATCTTAGAAAACCACTTAGCTCCCCAAAGTTGATCAAATAGATCATCAATCCTCGGAAGTGGATACTGGTTCTTAACGGTCATCTTATTCAGCTTCCAATAATCTATGCACAACCGCAAAGTTCTGTCTTTCTTTCTCACGAACAAAACTGGAGCTCTTCATGAAGACACGCTAGGCTAAACATAGCCTTTATCTAACAAATCTTGTAGTTGTTCTCTCAACTCCTTCATCTCAGCCGGAGCCATATGATAAGGCAGAATCGAGATCGGCTCAGTGCCAGGTTTTAACTCAATACAGAATTCAATCTCCCTCACAGGAGGCAATCCTGACAAATCTTCGGGAAATACATCCGGATATTTTCTAACAACCAGAATATTATCCACTATCAACACTTCCTTCTCAATCTCCTTCACCCAAGCTAAATAGCTCACACATCCCTTCTCTAAATATCGAGTAGCTTTCAAGTAAGAAATTAACTTAGCTATCGTCACCTTCCGCTCACCCTGAAACTCAAACTCTGTCTCTTTTAATGGACGGAAAGTGACACGCTTCTCAAAGCAGTCTACCACCGCATGATAAGTGGACAACACATCTATTCCCACTATCAAGTCAAAATCCTTTATTTCCAATACGTACAAATCAGTCGATAGCTCACGTCCACTAATTGCGATAACATAAGATCTAATAACCTCACAGATACTCACATAACTGCTCGAAGATGTAGTAACAACCATAAGTTCATCTAAGCACATAGGCAACATATCCAAAAATTGCACATATCGGAATGACACAATAGAAAGGGTACTTGCAACCACATTGTTGCTAGCCTCCGCATCTCTCCTTGTCAGAGTATAAACACGAGGTTGTGTTCTGCTTCTTCTGCCTTCAGACCTCACTCCTTCAATTCTTGCACTAGCTTCCCTCCGAACTTGTGGACGAGGAGTCGATTGTACCGAATGCGAGGCTACCATGCTCGTCGCTTGTCTATGCTGTCCGAGTGTAGGACAGTCCTGAACTTGGTAGCCTACCCGGCCATAATTGAAGCAAGTTCCAATCCGCTTGTAGCACACATCCACCGGATGTTGCTTTCCATAGCTTAGACATATCCGAAAGTTACTGGACTGGCCGGATTTGACTATTGCCCTCGAAAGTCACTTCCTCTTCCGAATCTCCCAACTGGTCCTCTGTCTCTAGATGATGCCGACTGACCAGTGGACCATCTCTCTTGCGATCTGAACCCTTGGTTCACACTCCTCTGTGGCTGCTTATCAATCCTCTGAATCTTTGATTGGCTTGGAGCTGCCTGACGATCACAATCCCGCATCTCCAATGTTCGAGCACAATCCACAGCAGCAGCATAAGTCTCAAAGCCACGAGGCATCATAACCTTGAACATTGAGTCATCAAGGCCATGAATAAACCTCTTCACTTTTTTTTCTCATTGGGAACCAAATGTTCTGCATAATGCGACAGATAGTTAAACCTCTGATCATACTAATCCACTGTCATCTCAGGTATCTTCACCAGCCGCTCAAACTCAAAAGCTCGAGCATCCTTCAATCTCTCTGGCTGGAACTGATCTAGCAATGCCTTGGTAAACTCTTCCCACATCCAAGCATATGATCCCTCATTCTGGAACCATACTCCAGCCTCGCCAACCAACTGAAATAAGACGAGTTCCACCATCTTTACCCCATCACATCTCAGGATTCTCTTCCTCTTTTCCATCTCATCGATGAAGACCTGAGGATCATCCTTTATACCCAAAAATATTGGCAGCCTCAACCTCAAGAACTCTCCCAAAGAATCATCCCTAGCAGCCGTCATCACGTTCTGCTCAATCTAAACTTGTTGCGTGGCAATGAACTTCTCCATCGCTAATATCACCCGATCCACACTGCCGCTACCTTGTCCTTCTAACATAGGCACAAGCACATTAACGACAGGCAGAGGGACCTCATCCCTCACAGCACCAATAGTTGGTACGATCTCAGAAGCTACTTCCTTCCTTCGACCTTAGGAGCCTTCCTCATTACTCCTCGCCAATTCAAAATCACTATGTGTACTAGTCATATCCTCCTATATATAGGAGTTAAGAATAAGCACATAAGGATTGACATACGAAAGAAGACAAAGACAAGACAGTCCTATGTTCCATTATACATAACACATAATTCAGACTCAAGAATCCTAGGCTCTAACAAATTAGAGTTTTGAAAACCTATAGCTCTGATAAACTTGTAGCTTTGATAACTCAAAGCTCGGATAACTTTATAGCTCTGTTAACCTAGGGCTCTGATACCAACTCTGTTACGATCCAAATCCGGGTCGCTGACTGACGTTGGATCACGCTCTTCAAACCAAAGAACCATGGTCCAACCAGCCTCGAACATACATAACACAAATCATAATCGCGGAAGCGTAAAACATATATGTATACATATACTTACAATATCCATATTCTAAATACTAGAGTTCATACATAAGGTACCACTAACTATACAATGGAGCGACTACTAAGATCACAAAATAGTACCATCCGAAGACTTTGAGACCCGAAAAGAAGATGATAGGTTCTCAGTCGAACAGACAAACACTTCGGATATCAAACAGAAATCAAGTTCGTCACCTGTGGAGGAGGGGGTAAGTACTTGGAAGTACTTAGCATGAGATATTAAAACTAACCTATAATTAACTAACCAATCACATGCATTGACTCAAATCATGCATAGACAATTGGTGTAAAATTAACATCTAGCACATCACAAGTAATTCAAACTAAATAATGACAAATTCATATTCATACACATAAATACGTTCTGACCCGAAAGTGACATCACGAACGTCAAAACATGGATGGACTTCGGATAGGTCTAGATCGTGTCACTCCCTCTCACAACACTGGGATACCATATCTTATAGCGCTTTTCATATTCATACTCCGCCGGCCATATCATAATTATAACATATCCAATGTATCCCCAAAAATATGTGCACATGTGCCAACATCCCCGGTTGGTCACGGGTAGACCTCATCGTCCGCCATCTCACAAATTGACTCACATATTTCATACGCGAATTCATAAATTTCCAAACCAAATCCTCATATTTATCAAAACCATGCATAAACTGAAAATCATCAAGCGCACACAAATCAAAGACTCACATTCACAATCCATCATATAATCACATAATCACCATATCAATACATAATAACAAATTTATAACAACCAAAGTTAGCCAACACAAAGGTTAGGGATAATATCACCCTACCTTACACCAAAATGAGCAAAAGCTCCTAAAAGCTCTCTGCTCGTCGTTTCAAGTCCCTCGATGCTCGGACTGCTCAAGGCGATAAACTAAATCAAAAGAAGCAACTTCTTCATCAATAACATCCTCCAAACACAAAGAAAGGGAAAGCTCTACACTAAAGTCCCTAATGTGGTTTTCTACATAAAGTTCCTAAAATAAGCACAAAAGTTCTCCAGTCTAAACCTCAAGCATAACTCATCAACCTATACCACCATAACTTCAACCAAACCTCCTCAAGTTCAACAACATGAGAAAATCTCACCTAAGTCCTTAATATCAACCTCTCTCACAAGTTTCTTAAAATATGCATAACACTCCCCGAAACCAACATGAAAGCCTAGATCAACAACTTATATCATCATAACCCCTCATATCATCATCCAAACCTCAAAAACCCAAAATGCTCTTCACCTAGGTCAAGCCAAAAATTCTCTAAAATCATCAAACTTAACATCAACTTAAAGGTAATCAAAAGATCTAAACAAATTTCTAATAAAACTTAATCCAAAACTCACTTACCAAACTCCAAATCCAAGATCTTCTTCCTATTTTCCTCTTCTCTTCTTTTTCTCCCTCCAAGCTCAAGATATTTTGATGGGTTGAAATGGATGAGAGTTTCTATTTTTGGAAGGAGGTTTATATAGGTTTTACCAAGTAGGAGGGGTAAAAAGGTCCAAAAATGATATTTATCGGGTGGCCCAGCATACGCTGGCTTCCTAGCGTATGCTGGGGTAACAATCTGTACCCCCCAGCATCTCTTCGGAAAACTACCCGAACTCCACCCCAGTGTACGTTGGCTTTCCAGCGTCCGCTGGGTAAACGTTGTGTACCCTCTCTCAAAATTCTGAATTTTGCAAAACTCAAAACAGCAAAGTTATATATCTAGGTCTTATGGGTCTACCCGTCTTAGAATTGCTCGATTTGGAGTTCGTATGAGAAAATTGTGATTTTTCTACCAAAAGTCGACGAAATAAGCCTACCATTCGTGAACCCCACCGAAATTAGCTCGTAACTCAAAGACGAAGGGCTCAAACCACAAAACTCAAAATATGAAAGTCGTAGACTAACGTGTTACGAACTTATTCGACTTGGAATCATCCAAATTAGAGTTCACACGTCAATGTTATGCCTAATCCTCCAATGGTCAACGAGTTAAGCCACACGGTTTGAGAACCGATCGACACAAAAATAACCAACGGTCAGACCTAACGGTCATGATCAAGACAAGTTTAACGAGAGTCATAACAAATAGTCGTTGAGTAGAAGAGCGGATGTCGAGAACTACGCGTGATCAATAGTGTGGGGGATGACTGGTCGTTTACACGAAAAGAAGGACGTGATCAAGATAGCAGCGATCGCTAGCAGGAGTAGCGGTCGCTTGGGTGAAGAACTCGTAGAGCTTAACAATCGCTACATCTCTAGCAAGCGCTACTCAGAAAACACCTCCTCGGTGTAGTGGTCCCTGAATTTCCTATAGCGGTAGATGGAGGGCAGTGGGCGCTGGGTTTGTAGCGGGCGCTGGCTTGCCTGAATTTGAAGAAAATCGACTTTTTTAGCTTAGTTTAGGTCACTGCTAAGTAGGGATTTTAGCTCAGCTATAAAATGGTTGAAGTCCTAGGTTCTAAGACATTCTTGGACGGCTTTAGCGCAAGACTCATTCAATTCATTTTTCTTTAATTCAATTGTTCTTTCGATTTGGAGAATTATAATCAACGATTTGGACCAATCAATCGACGAGGTATTTTCATAACTCGTGATTAAGCGTTATCTTTTCATTCAACTGCTTGGTCATTTATTGGTTAATTGTTTCATATTGTGTGCTTGCGTATTGGGATTGATAACCTTAGTTCGTAGCACGGATTGCATTCATTTCATTTTGTTATTTTAGATTAGATCGTTGTTCGAATCTAGGATTGACAACTCTGGGCTTGTATAGCAATTTGTAGCATTCGATTAAGCAATCAATCATTCAATTTTAATTGCTTAGATTAAGATTGAGAATATATAATCCAGTACTTAGAGAATTGATCTATCTGTCCCTGTGGAGACGATCTTACTTATCATCATATTACTTGTACGATCGTGTTCTCTTGCACGCATTCTTAACCTGATATTTATCGCAACTGAAATTTTTTTTAACTAGGAGCTCCTCCTCCACCTGGTTAAGGCCATCGTATTTATGCCGCTAACCTATGGGATGAGCTAGGGCAGTGGGGAGTATTTTGCCCGGATTAAAATTGGCATGTGCGACTAAGAATAAAGGTTAAATGTGTTTGGCTAATATATGACCTCTTGGAAAAAATTTAGAGTGCATGTAAATGAGAACAAATTACTCTCGAAAAGACTTATGTTAGTATGTGGAGCCAATCGTTCAAATAATCATACATGAGGTTTACAGCAGAAAAGATCATGGGTAACTCGTGGTTTGGATCCGTGGAGTTTTTAGTTTTTAGTTTGAAATTTTTAGTCTTCAGTTTTGATTTTTAAATTTTTTGGGATGGTTTTTGGTGTTTATGGTGTGATATTTAAACGTTGAATAAGATTTTTTTTTTCAAGGTAATTTTTTTAGTTCCATGACAAAAATTTTAAAAACAATCTGCAGACATCAACAAAGTGTTATCGAATAGTCGAATAGTGTAATTTTATCAAAACTTAAGATCATTTTATGTATTATCATAATTTAGAAAGCCGAACCTTTATTTTATTCCGAATAATCAATCACCCGTCATTTGCAACTATAGAGTTCACTTATAATTCCTTTAATCTTTATTAGCGAAGTATGCAATAATAAAATGGGGTTAAATTTGGTCATCAACATGAATAAAACGCGTGAGTAATGTCTTAAATGGTGAAATAATTTGCTCATGACATAATTTTGCGGAACTTTTCGAGATAAGAGAGTTTGGATAAAATAGTTCGTCAATTTTGATAAATTGATTTCACGAGATCATTTTGGGATAAAAAAAATATTGGATAAAATAATTTGAAAAATTATTATAAATATTTCGTGCACTTGACTATAAATGGTTGTCCAACGTAACGTCTCAGAAGTCCTAATAAAATTACCAAAAGATTCTAAATAAGAATGAAAGAGAAAAGTCAACTGGTAGTGCCCCGCTGTGAAGACTGTGTGGTGGGCCTGGTGGCTATTGGGTGGCCCTTGAGGAAGGGGAATCAATCAGTAGAAGACGGCAAAGTTATCTTTGTCTTTCTCTGTAGCCAGCCACATGTTCGTAGTTCCCTCATCCACCGTCAACCGTTTATTTTGGCTTTCCAGATCTTTCGGCGCTGTTACGGCTAATCTAAATTTTTGCTAACTAATAAAATCGGACTGGATGGTAATTAATTATGCTGACCTGATAAGAACGCCATTTTGATAATATTAATTTGGGTAGGGTACGCTTAAAAAAAGCTAGATAAGAAGATTCACTACTAGCTAGATCCCTATAATTGTTTCGTAACATTTTCTGAATGTTTCTCCCTGAACCGGACCCATTATTTTAATTCAGATTGGCTATTCTTTTTTGGTTAGGAGTGATTAAATCCAAAATTGACGATTACAAAAAATGAGTTCAATGGGTGGTTCCTCAATTGGTGACGTAAAAGTCTTGACTAAGATTGGAAATTTTGGCAACTACTTGTTTATCTTCAAGATAAATATGACGAATTTTTCAGTAGTTCGAAATTGTCGAGCTTCGTGCATCAGCTGTTATGATTTGTAAGTTATGAGGACTAAAAGTTCTTCAAATCATCGCATAACACTAAATGTCGACTGGTTACTAATACTAATAGAACAATTGGAATTAAGCCCTTAGTTAATGAGAATAATAATGGATTCTCCAGGATGGTCGAGGCCCAGCCCACGAAGAAAAGTGGTACTACTACTACAATATCTGATCTTGGACCGGCCCGGATCTCCCTCAAATTGTCTGTTGTAATTTCACGACAAGATTGGAGCCTTCTTACAAACGCAAGTAAACGATGCACGTGGTGTGAATTGTGGAAACAATTTATCCACAATTTTTTTTACCAAAAAAAAAAAAAACTTACTCGGATCAAGATATTGCACAATTTTTTTGATAGGAACTTGAATGATAGATAATTTATTTTCATTCGACTGATTTTTTTAATATTTCCATATACATCTCGTTATATAAAAAAACAGAAAAGATATCACAAAGTCTCTTTCTTATCTCCTTATCCACGAAGCATTGTCATCTCTTCTCCACTTGGCAAACCCACCGGTCCATCGCTGCGATTTGGAAAACGAATATATATACATTATCGAGTCATCTCCTCGTTAATTGCTACATTCTTCACTCGAGTTCCTCAATATCATACATTACATTATTGTTCCACTCGTTGTTGTTTTTATTTTTTTTCCCGCGGAATATGATAATTAAGAAAGGAGACGAACCGAAGGATCCGATCATAATAGCGATGAAGGGTCACCCAGGGACAGGAAAAACAACAATAGCTCGCTCTTTGGCCACTTCCCTCAAAATCCCACTCTTGGACAAGGATGACGTCAGGGACTCCACTTTCTCTCTCCAACACGTGGACGCATCGGTCCTAAACGACCTTTCCTACGAGGTCATCTACAGGATCGCGTCTACCCAACTCCAGCTGGGCCTCGGAGTGGTCCTCGACTCCCCGCTCTCCCGTAGGGCCCACCTCGACCGGGTGGTTCAACTAGCGTCGTCCGCCGGGGCCCGCCTCGTCGTCGTGGAGTGCAGGCCCTTGGACGAGAGGGTGTGGCGGGAGCGGCTCGAGATGAGGGGGACCGGGGAGGGCGCCAGCTGGCACAAGCCTGCCACGTGGGACGATCTAGCGGCGCTGCTGGAGAGGTATGGCGGGTGTACGGACTACGATCTCGGGGATGTTCCAAAGATTGTCGTGGACACGTCGGCTCGTGTTGGTGTTGATGAGATGGTATCCAGGGTGGTGCGGTTCATTGAGTCCTTTGGTCGTGGCAGCTCTGAATCCGTTGGATCTTTTGGGTCCAAACCTGTCCGACGTGGCGGCTCATATGACGTTGGGTCTTTTGGGTAAGATTGCCTCATTAAGTGCCAGGTGAACGGTATAGGATAAACTTCAGCATCCGTCTCACGGCCGGGTGACTGTATTGTATCATTGCCCGTGGGATAGAAGAAAATTAAAGAGATTCCTGATTCGCGCGTTATTAATTTTGTCAATGTTTTTGTTTGTCACTTTGGAGGATGCTTCCCAAATACGGCATATTTTTTTTTATGAGACCCAAATACGGAATATTGTGTAGTCCGTTCCACAAAATAAAAGGTGACAATTATGAGGTAACATGGCCGACCCCCAGATTTTAGTTATTATCATTCTAATCAACAAAGCACTTTATAATAATAAATGAATTATCTGTATTTGGTCAAGTACCAATAAAGAATGGAATATGTGGAGAGAGACCTAGTCATCAAGATAATCCACTTTAAAAAGTTTCTTCGATTTATTTCCTTTTTTTATCGTGGATATAATTAAGCATGTAAATGGGGTAGAGTCGATGTCTAATGTCTGACGAAATTACATGTAATGTGGACTTTATTTTTAGACCTCAAAATTTCAAAAAGTTAAATTTGATAGTGAATAATTTATGAGGAATATTTATGATAATTTTTTAAAATAAGATGTGTACATAAAAAGGTAAAGTTTTTTTTTTGCCAATTTTTTTGGTTTCTTCCTCTTTCTCTTATTTTCCTCTTCTTTCTCTTTTTTTCCTTTTCAATTTTAAAATACCCTAAAATTTTCCAAATTCAAAACTCTCATCTCAGCACGTCCCACACAAGCCATCATCCATTGTCGTCCACCCATCGCACTATCCACCTACCGTGTCCGTTCATAACACGCCTTCTACATCATCGATCGTGACATGATACTCTTTTGACACATTAATCCCAAGTTGTTACATCTCATATTTGAAGCGCGTCTTAGGAACATCAGTAAATCTGTCTTTGGGATTCATTTTATCGCTACCAAATTTAAGATCATACAGCTGGGTGAAATGTTCCTCCGACACAAAGAATTTGTGTTCACCATTGAAAAATTTGAATAACTCAATAACATCTTTTGGAACAGGGTCATCGTGCTTCATTAGAAGAAGAAACCCAAAATCAACCATGGTAATTAGTGCTTGTCTTTCTTTCTCATAATTAAAACATCTTTTGATGAGCATGACTTCATTGATTTGGATTATGTTGATTGGTCTGTATTTGTTAATGCTTGTTGAACAACTTTGCTTTTATCTTTTACATTCACCTTTTTATTATTATATTTTCCTCTATTTTTTGGAGTATTGATTTATTTCTCCACTTTTTGTTAATGCTTTTTTTTCATCTTTTGGTCCTTTTTAATTATATATTCACAACCAGTCAGATAAATAATAATCTCATCAAAAATTAGTATATAAATATCAATATTAAAGTTAACAAATATTAATATTAATAATCTCACCAACACCTTGGCGAATAGGATGACAAAAAATTTTACATTCTTTCCAAGAAATTGGAGGTTCAAATCCTACCGCTTGTGAATAGGAAAAAATTTTGATTGAAGGAACAAAATTCAAAGCCGTGTAAAACTCTAAAAATTTAAACTCAATAGGCTAAAGTTTAAAAGTCACCAAAAATAAAATTAACTGGTATCCATATTAAAATTAGTGGATACCAATATTCAAATATATCAAATAAAACTCAAATAGACCACAACCAAACAAACACCTCCCACAAATTATAAACTCTAAGCCACTTCAAAGTCTAAACTTGATACCAAATCAAATTTCAAATCTTTCCAAAAAAGTACCTATATATAGCTATATACATTATTACCAAACCAAAAAGAGCTAAGTAGTGAAAAGCCATTTGGGTAATACCAATGTTCCAATCTTTACAAAGACCTAGAAACCAAAATAGCACTAAACTTATTATATAGAGAGAATTCATCAGCACAAACATAAACCTTATACTAAATTATCTAACTTTATTCTCATTGAAAATTATTTTAGACATGGCAAAAATGACCAAAAACCTAAATATGAATTATTAGAGTCATGATATTAAATTCTAAGAAGAAGAACAAAAGAAAAAAGAGTTCAAGAATTAATCTAACTAAGAAAATTGTGTAAGAACTAGAGAGGTAGACGAAGAGAAATTTTGGAGGCAGAATAAGGACCCAGAAACAAAATCCATAAATCTCTCCCTCACTGTAACAACAAACTAGTTCTCTCTCGGCGAACCCTAAAATTAAATGACAAAATAGTACCTAGTTGAAGCGAGAGCGAGAATGTTAGTTAGAGATAGGATGAAGTGAGAGCGAGAATACTAGACAGAGATATGGCAGAGCAAGAGCGAGAATCTTGGTCGGATATAGGGTAGAATAAGAGCGAGAATCCTAATCAAAGATAAGGCAATATGGTTGGAAGGGCAATGCTAAGGAGAGGAGAAAGCTTTCTAAATATTTCAAAAGGACAATGACGAGGGTATGATTCTTTTGTTTAATTATTAATTAAAAAATTATTAAAAGAGTGCAAAAGATATGTAGAGAGAGAATGTTTATAAAGAAGAAAAAGGATAATTAGGAAAAAATAATTAAATATGTATTTGCCTAATACTAATTATATCTTTGAATATTAATGATCAAATATAAAATTTAAAGATAAAAACTCAATTAAAGTGTCATTAAATAATCCTATCATAGGAATGGCATTTTAGACATCAGTGCTAAATCTAGTTTTCCCACGTATACACATTTTTTTTCATTTCTGACACATACACGAAAAAAATATCGAGTTTAGTTTATTAAAAAAAATTGTGTCATAATTTTTTCGTATATTCGTCACAAGACATAGTTTTTTTCATATTGCCAGGTGAATACTATATTTGGAAAAATAAATTTAACATCAAATTTGCAACAACAAAAAAATGAATAATAATACCTAAAACAAAAAAATAAACTCAAAATAATAACAATATTTTTTTCTCCATAAACATCACTTATTTTCCTCTATAAGATAATAATTTTTTTACATGAAAAAAACTCACTTTGTTTTAAAAGTTTTGCCATCTTTAGAAAAATAAATTCATTTCAAAATTTAATTAGCGACTTAATAAATAAAATAATAAATAATATAATTAAAAAATTTGACTCAGACGGTGCATTAGAAAAATTGGTTAATCTTCTAACATAAAGTAATAGTTTTTTGGGTGAGAAAGGTAGAGTCAAGTTTCCATATATATCGAGAAAAAAAATTCAACAAATAAATGAAAATTACTTATAGCCTAAGCTAAAAAGAAAGATCGTGCAATCTCTCAATCAACTCAATCAAAAAGAGTCGACTGTGGTCGGTGACCTCAGAAGTAGAATCTCCTCTTACGAGATCATAGTAGCTAACCTTGGTAAAACACTCATATTGCAAAAACCATATGGAAAACATCTACCTGAGAAAAAGAGCACCTCGATACTATGGTCCAATGATTTATCATTGGTTGCATGAGTACACATGAGTAGGCTAATACCTTATAAATCATCTAAATTAACATCAAGATAAAAGACAAAAAAGGGACATCCAAAATGACATGATCAAAGCTAATCTCGAGGGCGTGCTTTGAAAGGGCATCAACCAAATGGTTGTCCTCTTGCTAAGTATATTGCACTCCAATCTTCCAACTCCTCTCTAAAAACTCTCGTTCTCTCAAAGTCAAAGACACAATGGGGTAGGCAGGGTCATGCTCATATTAATGCACATGATAGCTAGGGCCGAGTCTACCTCCACATAGACTCTCTAAAACTTCCACTCCTAGGCTAGCTCTAGTTCAAGGACTAGAGCTTACAACTCTACAGCAATAAAAGTACAACTCTTAATGCTCTTAGCAAAGTTGGATATCCAACTACCACTCGAGTCACGAATAATGCCATCAGCCCTAGTAGGTCCTGAGTTGTCCATCGAAGCTCTATCTGTATTAAGCTTGACAAAGCCATACCCCAGGTCGGACTAGGGATGGGATCTCTCGATAAGGAGGTAGTGAAATATTTTGATTTATTAGGACACGAGCAAAATCTCGTGCTTATGAAGTAATAAAAGAGGGGCGTGTTTGGAGGTAGCCCTCGGTTAGAGGCAAAGTCATTCCACCATTACCAAAGCCACTAACAAGTAGTAATAAATGTTGTGGCCTATGGTAGGTCATCTATGGAGGAGGATATGGTCGAAATATTGGCCTAAAGCCAACATTGAGTATGTACCTCAGTATAGAACTCTTGAGAAAGGCGTAATAAGAAGGATGCCAATACCAATCTGGAGAACTTGCAATCACGGGACATATGAATCAGTAACTCGGTCTCTATACCACATTGCAAGACAGGTGTCATCCTCTATGAAGTGTCTATGTTCATGTTTTGCATTCGTCATTAGCCTACGACAAAATAACCACGTAAAAAAACATATTCGCTTAGAAACACAAAGGTCCAAATCTGGTCAATTGGTGGTAGTTACACCTTACTCAGAGCCCAGTAAAAAGACTGAGTAGGGAATCTCCTATTCTGAGTACATCAATAAGAGAGAACATCTCTCCGAGCTGGTGAAACCTGCAAGAAAATCGAAGCCAGAGAGCTACTCACATGTGGAGGTAGGAGAATTCCTAACCAAGAGCCATCACTTGGGGTTCAATATTCTACAACTGTCCTCCCAGTATCCGCCTCGAGCAGATAGTCAAGAAAATAATTACGGAGGGAGGAGCCAAAGAGGCACGTGACATCCCAGAAAGAGCTTTGTAGTTTGCTGCCTACATTACGACGAAGACCATAGGCAAACGCTGACTGAGCTTTAACCATGGCCCTCAAAGTTGTAGAGGAACCCGCTTCTGTGGTAATAAGTCGAGGTGAGTGCTATCATTACCATACTTGTCAATTAGGACACGTACCGAAAGGAGGCCATGGACTAGAGGAATATTTAGGGCAACTTAACAAATGAGGCTATGTTCGCCCTCAACATGAGACGAAGGCCAAGGTCCCCTACTTCTCTAGGTAGGCACATAGTTTCCTAAAGAATAAGATTTAGCAGCTTTCGATCGTGCTGAGAGTCTCAGATAAACTCATAAATACAATAGTCTATATCCCAATAAAGGCCAACAGACAATAGGTCAGTCTGCAAGACATGGGCTGAGATTAAAGACAAACCGAGCAAAAAAGTGTCAGACGATTTGTCCTACTCAAAATCTTATATTCCATTCCACCACTTCACCATACAATCTTTCTAAGACATAGTAATATGACTGGTGCCAATTTTGTTAGTGGGGAAAACTAGCAATATTACTGTGATTCCCAAGTCACTTTCTTCTTTTCTCTCACCTTTACTTATATATCTATTCACCTTTACTTAATATATCTATTCACCTCTACTTTAATTTGTTGCTTAGCTTTTTGCAAGGAGATTTGTTGCTTCTTAGCTTTTTGAAAGGAGATTTGTTGCTTCATTCACTGAGAGAGCACTCCTTCCCGGCATTCACTTGCTTTGCATTCTTAAACTTAAATATTGTCAAGTGCCCGCCTCTAAAAGATATCTCTACTTTTTAAAGCAAGATAATAAATCATCATCATATCGGGAAGAGAGAGTGAGTGAGCATTTTAATAATTAATAAAGCTCGGCTCGCCCAGCAGTTATTCCTCTTGTGCCCCCGGTGGTCTACGTTTACCAGACAGCATTATAAGTATACGAAAAACAAACGAATTCCCTATTATAATAAAACCAAATAGGTTCATCAAAAATTAACCTACCGACCATGGACCCCACCAACTTGCATATATAAAATGAAATAATTTTCCCTCGGGAAACAGACAAGCAACCCCCCTCGACGACCAAACGCACTTTCCATCCAAGTTCCAACCCCAACGCCGTTACTCTTGCTGTCATCTCCGTCAGTCAAGTGGGACCCGCTCCTCCCTATAGGACCAGGCCCGGTCAGAACGTACTAACCACGCGCTCAAATCAGGCGGCTTTCCTCTCCTTTCCTTTTTACTTTTTTTGCCTCCCTATTTTTTGTAAACACTAAACAGTTCTTTCCTTTGAAGGTTTTTTTTGTTGTAAATAATAGCGAAGGCCGGTGGGAACGCTCCCACCAGATCCCACCCTTTTCTCACCTTCTTCTTTCCCTGCACTATAAATCAAAGTCCCATCCATTTGTTTCCTATCTCAAAATAACGCTCTCTTCTCCAACACGAGGGAGCGATAATTAGGAAAACAACACCCAAACGCGTCTTAAGCCACAACCAAATCCCCTTCTCTTTCCTTTCCTCCTCCCTTTCTTCTTCTCCGTTTCTTAACGCGTAACCGCCCTAGGAAAGGGAGAAATAGAAACTCGGTGAAAGAAAGAAAGAAAGAAAATCATTAAAATTATTGTTATTTTGAGCCTTCGATAATTTTGACCTAAATATTTTCCGGTAAAAAAGAGAGGAAGAGGATGGGGACGGAGGTGTTGAGGCCGCAGGATTATTTCGCAGAGCGGGTCAGGGAGGCTCCCCACTGTCGCCGGAAAAGTTATTATTACGGTAATTACCAGAATACCCCTAGCTCAGCTACCCCTACCCCTAACCCTAGGCCTTCCGGTAGGAAGCAGCCGCCCGTCCAGAAGAAGACGGCGATCTCGAAGAGATCCGCCTCTGTTGATGACGTGTCCAAGTTCTCCAGGAGCAGCCACCACCGGAGCGCCTCCGCTTCCGCCGTTAACAACTTAGCGATGGAGAAGGTAACCATCCTGAGGCGGGGCGAGTCGCTCGACTCGAAGATCGTGAACGGTACCGGCCGGATCGGGCCGGACTCCCCGGCGATGGTCCCAAAGCAGATCGGGATCAAGGATCTGAGGTCACCGGTTCCTCGGAGCCCGGTTTACGCCGGATCGGCATTTGCCGTGTCCCCGGCGCCTAGCTCTCTCCCCCTCCCTTCCTTCCCGAAGAAGAAGCAGATCTCCTTCGATGACTCCGCCACCAGAGACCTCAGGCGGTTGCTCCGCCTAGAGTTTTGAGATCCGATCCAGCGGATCCCCTGGATCCGGATCCCAAAACGGCCTCTCTCTCTCTCTCTATATATAATTATTAAATTATCGTCTAGATCTACTCTGTGCTTCGAAGATCGGCGGCTTCCCGCGAGTTTTTTATTGAAGCAGGGAGCCGGATCTGGAAGTACGGAAGGAGGTTTCCGGGACGAGAAATTACCGTTACCGTTGCTTAGCTTTTGTTACGGCGTCACCTGTTCTTCCGCTACCGTTATGGGGCGAGAGAAATGTGACGGTGGGGTGGAAGGGGGGTATTTTATGTAATTTGATGGAAAAGTGGAGGGTCGTTCGTAGTTGATCCGGGTCGGTGGGTAGACTCTGGTTATGAAAAAA